>PNEQ01004515.1:0-21307 GCA_003012365.1 Medauroidea extradentata | reverse complement strand
AATATTAATATTTGTACCAGACATAAAGTTAATTTTCAGACACAAAAACTGCTTAAATAGCACCATTTTGCACCTGAAAATCCAAATTTTTCCGGGGGAGGACCCCCGGACCCCCCGCTTTATTTGTGGGGATGGGTGAATATTTAACAAAGTTGAATAACCCCCCCCAAACACAAATCCTGGCTACGCCACTGGCTACGTACGTAACTCTACCAGGAATGTCGCCTATGTTTACGGATCTAAAGAATAGACCGTACCATGTGTCTCTTCTGGATTTGACTGTAGCAGCTAAGCCGACATTCATGCAGGATTGAGCCACACATCTCGAATAAGCAATTTATTTATGAGTGTATCATAAGCCAGGTATACAGTGACTCTTGCGGGGTAACATTCCTCAAAAATTCAGTTTTTATTATTTTAGTGAAAAACAAATGAGAAAATTTAATTGGCAGGGTCACAGGTATTGTTACAACATTTGAATTCAGTCATATAATCCTTCACCAAATGGTCCCAAAACACCGAAAGTGTCAAATTAACCCCAGTTTACTGAACAATTATTTCAATGTGCAAGATAAGTCAATTTATGTTAAAAGTTATGTTCGCATCTCGGGGCAGAAATATGGACATTGTAAAGTGGCGAGGTAGCACGTACCGGGTACGTGTGCGGTGGGTTGCCGGTGTTGGTGCTGTAGACGTTCCTGAGGACGCGTAGAGCTTCGTCTGTCTTGCCGCGGGACATGAGGAACTTGGGGCTCTCGTCGAAGCAGAGCATGAGGCAGCCGGCCAGGAGGCTGGGTATGCTGCAGACGGCGACAAACACACGCCACGAGTTGTATGTGAAGTAGCCTCCCAGCAGCGACCACGACCACGGGCGAGGGATGATGACCCACGCCAGGCCTGACGACAGACACACACACTTCTTGTCTGCGTGGTAAAGAATTGCTTGAAGTGTGCGTGTGTGAATACCGAATCTATATTTGTGTATACAAAATTTCTCCAGGCTCGGCACACACAGAAAGCTTGCGTAAACTTTCATTTATTTTAATGTAAATTACATCCAGATTATTATTCTTTTTAAATAGTGGCCTCACTAATAAATTCTAAATTTACTTACTACTTTCCTCTACGGATAGAATTAAATGATCTGGACCAACACCAAATTAAGTTGGCGTGACACTACACCTGGTTTAAATAATGCAGTTGCTATTCTTACGAGTCTGCACATTTTCGATGATAGCATTAGCAAGTTCATTAAAAAAAACTGTCACACCGGTATTTTTAGTAGTCTCAAAATAAAGAGAATTAGACGAATCAATATCGGTGTTGCAGTTATGTTTTGAATTCTTGTTAAGTTCCCGTTTGAGACGATTACCTCTCGCTGCAGCCATTGCTACCTTAGCTGCATAAGCTTAAGACCCAAATATAAATAGCAATGTTATTTAAACGAATTTCGTAACTCTCATTCTCTGTAACAGTTTTGAGTATTTTTGATTAACATTTTTTTTGCTTCATACATTTAAAAACCACTGACTACAGTATTTAAAAACTTACGCGTTTAAAAATAGGCTACTAACAGCACTTTACCTTGTTACATAAAATGTATATAATAATAATGTTCTTGACCTAAAGAAAGATTTAAAAATTTATTTAAAACATTAACTTGTCTTAAATTTCGTGCTGGGTCTTACCTGGTACCAAAATGTAGGCCATAGCTCCGTAAACTCCAGTCAGTATTATCATCCTTGCCCGATATTTTTCGCTGTGAAATTCTGCAAGAAATGACAACAGCATGGCGTGGGGACCGCTGATGCTGAAAACATAACCAGCAAAACACAAATTTTTACAACGGCCGGTATACAAATACCTAATGCATCTTATAAACTTGTTAAAAAGCAAACGTCGAAATGTACAATTTCTGTACAACTGTTACGTTACTAAAAACTTTCATTTAAAAAACTGTCCTCATTCACTACAGCAAATTACAAACGCAGGCTCCACAATTAGACGTTATTTGTAGTAGAACAAAAAAAAACTGCACAAATACAGAAAAAAGATGAAAACTAGTGTAAATCAATTTTTAATATATACATATATCATATTTACAACTAGTTTCGTTGCATCTGTTATATCCGAGTGGGTCACAAGCAATTCTCGACTTCTACTGTTAACATTTTTCGCCAGTGGAAATCATCCCGTATATCAGTGATTGATTTTTGACTAATGCGACGTACAAACTATTCCAGTGCTCAGCAGATTAAGTCGGATCATCCCAAAACATTATTTCAAAGTTCTTGTCATTTTCGATCTTATGATCTTTGAAAGAGTGTGCACTGGGAGTGCATTACTTGATGCAGTTCGCACATACTCCAATAAACTACACCTAATCATGTTCGATTTTATTCTACCATCAATAATAATATATTGCAGTTTCACTGTTACTGTAAAGATTGCGCGCGGACATTTTTTTTACAATACTCCTGGATTAAATCTGTCGGGTAATTAAATAAACAGCATAAGATTTCGCTCTGCGGAAAAATAGTTTAGGCTACATTAGCTGTGGGTTACTATTTATTAGTCGGGAAGAGATTAGTATATTTAAGACACACTGAGGGTCACATAATTCCGAAATGTTAAATGGCTATGATCGAAACAGTGTGATCTATGTGTTCTCACAACACTATATTTTACTCTGAAGCATTAACTCCATATAAAAGAACACGTTTTAAACATGATATACTCATTGCTAAATAAAGAAACGTTTCCAAATTTCTCTGGCAGCATTTGAATGGATTAAATCATATTTATTTTATATATATCAGCGCGTAATGTTAAACGGTACAAAGTCTCGCTGGCGAGCAGCTTTTAAATGCGTTCCTCATGGATCAGTATTGAGTCCTCTGCTGTCCTCATTATTTTTCAATGATCTTCCAAAATGTTTATCTCATACCAGCTACGTATTTTGTGATTCAGTGTAATTTATTTTCAAGAAACATTATTAATAAATATGGTGTTTCATTAAATATGAATGTGTTAATTTTTCATTAAATTGAAAATTTTTGGTTCATTAAACATTTGTATTTTCATTTCTAGTTCTTTCTTTAATTTCTAATCAGCAGTTCGGGGTGCAACATCCTGGTCCTCTAGTGCCGCCCTCATACGATATTTACCATCTCAAGTCTGAACTACGCCATTAGTTTTAGGTTCTCAGAAACACGAGTCATTCTGTCAAAGTGAACTTTCACTCATTTACCATTTAAATGTAGATGATTTTCTAGACAATCATGTTTCGTATATTATCTCACTGAATCAGTGGTTTTATGCGCCGGCATGTGTGATATAGAACGATAAACGGATTAGTATGGCTGAAGGTTGAAAACTAAGGTCAGATAAGTATTAAGAAACCCGTAAGTGATAGTGGTTGTGGAACTCGAAACAATACAAAATGTTTCTTGGTTTGCGAAATTAACATGCATTTCTACGCCCTAAAAATTCCACTTGAAACTTGAAATTCGTCTTGAGTAGGCATTGGTGCCTTTTAAATCTATTCGCATTTACGTAGGGCTCCCAAACATAGTCGTTTCTATCCCGATGATCAAAATTCCACTTTAAAGTAAACCTCTGATAAAGAAAAAAAACGAAGGTGTATTGATGACGTTTAAGAGGATAATTGGAAGGAAGGCACATGATCAGTCAACGACGACGACATGCTCTAACGTACCGAGGAAGATAACGTATCACATGAGCACTCAATGGGCGAGTAAGCACACAATCCTTCCTCTATATTTACTCTTGATACGTTTACGATACTACACGTGCTTACGTTCTATATTTGAAATCAACAGCAGTTTAATTCTCGAATGTTATAATTTACATTTTAATATTTTCATTTCCTACTCCTATGATACGTTTTAATGCAGTAATTTTAGTGTAACTATTTTCAAGGTTTAACAGAATTATAAACCAAACATCGCTAGTTTTTTTTTTTGTGTAAGGCTATCAATGAATTAGTTTACGAATTTAGAATGGTTAATTTACTGCCACATAGTAGAATAGAATATCTCTTGACAGAATTACTTACTTAAAATTTTCGACCGCGAACTGCGTAGTTTTCAAAAAGCACTTTCCAGAATCAACAAAAAATTATGAATAAGTGTCTGTAGTAGTGTACTTTTAGCTATGAAAACTAGACACGTTTTGCTATACATTAAAATACAGAAAACTCATAAAACACTATTTTTGATGAAATGTAATCAAACATATGTCTCAAATTTAAATAACTCCTGTTAAAAACTCACTTTGTATGTGGTTTCCGTGAACCTACTAGTTGGAATTATTTGTTCAGCGATGACTAACCCTTTGTAATTGAGATGCTCATATGTTGGTGTAGGCATTTAAATAATCAAGTTTCACAACAGTCAAGAAACGAAACGATAGTACCTACTACATGATGTAAAAGATAATTCAGGAAAGGGACTCGAATTTACTTTTATCACAGGCGGGATAAACATGCACAAACAGTCCGGAAAAGTTTTAGTTGCATGTCCCTACAAAATGCTGATGAAGGTGAGTAATCTGAATAAAACGCTAACGGTACTGTCTAACTTCGTGTATGTTCATAATTTTTGTGTGTGATTTTAACATGTTTGTTTTCTTAAAGTAATATTCCACGTTTTAAATTTCAGTAGTTGTGTTACTGAAGTATTCCTTTGTATGAATGAAGGCTGTCAATAGTATAAAAAAAGTGAGAAACTCATGAGATGATACAACAATATTTATCTTAAATTGGACCAAATGTTGACAGCGAAGTGATAAAAAATTTTTGTTTTGTTAAATCTTGTCTGAAAATATGTCCGCAAATTCTTAGTTGGTCGAAATAGTTTCCGACACGCAATGAAACGAAATCCCACTTTCAATTGTCATTCTCTCCTAAAATGGTTTCAGAGAAATTTTACAGAAATGTACGAATACGTTTCGAAGAGATCGCTTAGTGAGCGTTCGACTTCTTTCGATGCTTTCTTGTAAACGGTACATTCTATACACACTTGCAACAAGATGACTGTTGTTTCTTAACGTAAAGTGCTCCAAAAGACAGCATCATATGTTCACAAAACCTGGTAGAAGAAAATTTCTAAGCAGCAAGAGGTGGCAACCCTATTATAAAGGGAGGTAGTTTAATTGTTGCTATCTTCATAGGTTGAAGATCTCCATAATTTTTAACATTTTTAACAGAATGGCAATTTGACTTCACTACTTTTCCAATTATTGTTTTCAAAATACAATTTTTAAACTTTATTTTGAAGTGTTTAAACTCAATAACAGTTTCAGACATTCATACATTTTCTACTTATTTTTCGTTATGAATCACCTCCCGAAGTGTGCAAACACTAATTCATAAATATCCTGTCAGTGGCTGCGGAAGATATTCTTGTGAAAAAAAGGGGGGGGGGGGGGCAGGATAGTTGACGTAAATTTATTTCCGAATTTTTTCCTATAACGACTTATTAAAGCGAGGGGTCAGGATGCACACCCCTGGGAAAATTTGATTTTCATTGTGCAAATTGGTGCTATTTAAGCGGTTTTCGAATCTAAATATTGTAATACATACAGCTGGCAGAAACTGTAATTTTTTTAAATATTAGAACCAAGAGTGGGTGAAAATGCACATACTGTCCCTCCACTCCGTTCCACGGGAGGGGCAGTGTCCCTCTTCCCCTCCACCGTCTACATCACCTCAGTATCCAGTATACTAATTCAACACTGAACGGTGTGGTGGGAAAATGACTGAAGAGTTACTCACATAAAGCCGCAGATGAACCTGAAGAAAACGAGCACCTCGAAGCCTTGCGAGAAGCTGGAGAGAACGTTGAAGAAGGCGTCCAGGAAGAAACCGATCACTAGTAGCTTCTGTCGCCCCAGCGAGTCTGACAGGAACCCCCACATGAAGGCGCTGCATATCATACCTGCACCAATAGCCACAGGCTAAGACATGTATGAACGAGATGGCTCGTCTAGGGAGAACTTAAAATAAGTAAGATTTAACTACATATTTATATCACAGCAGTTATACCTCCTTAATTATTAAGGTGTCCATAATTCGTTATTGTGGCGTTCGTGCATACTTTCCACATGCGTTACTAACAAAATATTAGTTCTGAACTTTCTACAGTGTTACAAAAATTACTTCAGACAGTGTTCACTAAAAATACAGACTCGGGGAGGAATTTTTAAACCGGCCATCTGTAGGCATTTTCGAAGTCACGACCGTTTAAAAAGAGCCGTTTTTAAATAATAGAAGCATACTTTCAACTGTGCGTTCTTCTCGTACATAAACGTATGGTAAATACGTTAAATGGTAAAATAAACGTGACACTAAAACACAAGATTCTTAACCGTGTACATATCGGATTTATTACAATGTTCTTTGCACTTTTCATACCTGTAGACTATATACTCGAAATGGAAAAGTAGAAAATATAGTTCATTACCTATTATAATAATTATATTAATGAAAAAAATTAATGCGTACTCGCCTGTTTGTATTAAAGTGCACTTAAAACCTAAGAAAGCATAAATATTAATGATAGCCTTTTCTCAAAACAGAGGTATTCGACGAAAGTACTGAGAAGTGACGCACGTGATAAATGACACACATAGCCTATCAAGCGAAGTGGCGCAAAGGTGTCACCTTGGACTGGCATTTGGGAGGAAATTATTTCGATCCCCGTCTCCTGCTATCCTGATTTCTGTTTTCAATGGTCACCCGAAATCACTACAGTCAAATAATGTAATTTTTTTACTAGCAAAGTTCGTGGCTTTTCTAGTTCCTGTATTTGTATAATCTAGCCGTCTTTAATGACTTTGTTTACGAGACGTAAAGCCTTATAAGAAACGGCACACGCAAACAAGCCCATTGTGGGTTAAATGAACGTCTATTTAATAATGTAATGCAACATAAAAATTAATCGCCGCGTTCTCATACTTCTCATGACGTCACATTGGGGCTAATGCTTGCTCCCAGCAATTCCGTGTTTCGTCACCTTAATAGTTCGATACTTCATATATTACAATCAGCGTAGTGATTATGGTCAGCACTTAGGTCTTTAGAGCTGGTGAGGGGTGACATGATGTGGACATGGAGCAGCGCCGGAACAAAGAGGCGGGGGAAACGTGAACTCCCCAGAAAAAACCGCCGACCAATGGCATCGTCCAGCAATATTCCCATGTAAGATAACCTGAGGACCGAATTCCCGGGAATCAAACCCGTATCGCCTTGCTAGTAGAAGCCACTGCGCCAACGTAGGCTCTGGCCATGATTGTCAGTTTATAAATATACATGGTGGTTATCTATGACTCGTACACACTTGACTTCGAGATATGACGCGAAATTAACACGCGCTATTGATACGATAAGCCTAACGAATAGAATAGACTGTATACGACTTTATTCCTAAAATTTAAGGAAGGATTATGATGTAAATATCATTTTAGATACCACTTTGAAAAATCTGTATCAATTTCATAAAAAACTCTTGTATACAACATTAAATGAAATGAACGTTCTTTACGGCGTAGAAATTTGGTAAAATTATTATAAGGCTACATAAGATATTCACAGACGCCACTGATGGTACCACTAAGTGCTAAGTAGTTCGCCGCAACAGTAGTAAAAAATTTCAGTTTGGAAATCACACTTGATGCCCAAATCACGCCGCCACCAAGACATCAGATCCGACGATGTTCGTCACCGTAACATCACTCTATCCTCGGCCACATGTTCAACATGGGACTTTTAAGACCTAACAATTCAATGGCTATTTTAACTAAACATATTACAACTTTTATAATGCACTTTCCTACGCGACTGACTAACAAATTTGTTTTGTTAGATGTTTATATATGTGCCGAAAGATTTTGTAAATATGTTCCACATCAACCGGAGCTTATTTGTATGCCCGCCCATAACCACATTATGACTAACTTTGCTGATTGACATGTTAAGTTAAAACAACATTTTTTATGGTATTCAAATATGTCAATGGCACAATAACAGTGGCGCAATATGACTAGAAAACTATTATTTCAATTCTAGTAAACGCCTTTCACTTAGTTAATTAAAAATATAATTAAAATTATGTTTTACAATTTTTTTTGCGCAAATATTTTTTTTGTTAAAGGCCTAAATGTTTATTTTACAAGGCAACACTTGACATATTTTGCTTAAGTGCCTATATATTTTTTAACAGTACAATGCTGCATACAGCCTGCCCCACAAACAAGTGCAATTTTTTTGGTTATTGGTATTTCTAACAATTTAATATAGAATACTTCATTTATGAAAAACTATATTTCAACTTGATAAATATACGAGTGTACAGAAAACGATCTTAAGAGCATTAATCATCTTAGAAAGCAAACAATGATTCATAACAGACCATAGAAAACCTTGCTAACATAACCGTCAATAGTGCACTCGTTCGTGGAAAAGACTATATATATATATATAACCGAATACTTTCGAGTGTCACGTTTAGATTGCAATTTAGAGTTATAGACATTCGCTATATCCTTTCACCGCACGGTAACTGTCATAAATGCTCTTGCTTCGGCACGCATTGTTACAAAATATTCCAAAAATTTCATATTGTAACTTCGATCTTAAAATTTCCGCATATTATGTAGCATCGAAATGCACATTGGATGATATTTGTTTCATCATTTGCACCATTCTACGGGGTTTAAAAACTTAGAAAACAAAAATTTGTACATATACTGTTTTCATGCATTATTAAATATATCACATCATAACTAAAGTATTAATAGACAAGTCCGTATTCAAATTTTTATGATATGTAACTTCACATAACTGGACGCCAACGAATAAGTCAGAAGACTAACGATTTTCTTTCTTAATTGTACATAATTTTTCTTACCTTATGTGCGTTTGATTAAAGAATGAATCATTAAAAAGTTGGTCTGTGAGAAACTTTTTATTATTGAAGTTAGATTGGTGATGACAGCGAAAAATTGTTCATAATGAGCTAAATTTATTTTTAAAAGTAACGCCGTTTAATGTCTTTAACAATTTCCTTGTTTATAGCTTGAAATGTGTTGCGTTTTAGATGAACGCGTACGCCCTGCAAACCAAGTCATCTAATGGGCGCTCTAATTTCCGTTATCTTTACCGACAGGTTCTGTCTAAACAGGATAGTAAATAACAGAGTCTTCTTTTACTCAGCATATTTTCTTCGTCTTGTATCAAACTAGTCTAGGAGTGTATCCGTGTTTCTCGGCCACGTGAATTGTTGTTTCTAGTGACTGATTTCTGAGCAAAAATTTCGTTAACTTGTGTTTTTTTTTTTTTTTCGAAACATTTATTGTATGGAAGGTTAAACATCCCAAATGACAATATGAATACGCTACGAGGGAGAGAGCGAAATTGTGTTGAATGTTTTCCAGTATATTGCACATACGTAATATTAACTAAATTAAGGTACTAAATTTAAAAAACATTTACGTTCTTAGGAGGAAATAAAATAATTATTGTACCTTCAACTCACCTTGCATAGCTAAAACCGAATATTAGAAGCATTTCTGCTACTTGTGTGATGGTTATTATATTTTCCATTTGTAGAAAATACATTTGTATTTAATTTGCTTAAAACAATTTATAACAATGTATACGAATATTACAATAATCTGTCATCCAGTTTGTTTACAGGGTTTTTCCTCAGTTATTATTTTTTTCCAAGACAAAAATTATCTAGTTTAGGCTAATTAGTTAACTGTCGTGAATTTTACTAAGTTAATAATACGTTTCATTTTTACCTGTCTTGATAGAACAATAAATCATTGTAAATAGATTTTAAACAATACTGGAAGACCAATTTATTTGCTCTCGTTTTGGATTAAAATATAAGTGTACAAAAGTGCAGGAGATTAAAGATCGTACCGTAATTTGACAACTCGGCCAAACGTTTATACTATTAGGTTTCATAAAACTCCTCCCACTTTAAAAGTAATCTTAGCAAGAATTCATAATGAAAAAACCGTCAAATTGTTTAGTTTATACTCGACATTTGGTTTTCCATGATCGATTTTATAACCAGTATCACCCCAACCACATTCTTGTCTTCAGACAGACGGGACTCCGATGGACGCAATCTCACTTTTTGTCGGGAGTAGCTACAATGCTTATTAGATATGTGATAATTTAACTCCCTGTTACCATCAACGTAAAGAATTCACATCAGTGGATTACGTGAAGTATTGCCTATTTTAAAGAAATCAAAATATGTGGTCGGATATATATTTTAAACGTTATCTTATACGATTAACGATACATAAATTAAAAATATTCCGATATATTTAAATACTCAAAATTACAAACTAGCACTTCTCCCGAACTACGCAACGTGGCTGCGATCTGACAACAGCGCGCGCCATTAGTCTTGTACTGCGCTATATATGAGACTTAATTAGTAATTTTTTTTTTGTGAGCAATACATCTGAAATAATTGCCGCCTTGAAACACTTTGCAGTTGCAGAAACTATGAGTTAGGAGGTAAAAATATGTTTCTCTTATCTTTGATACAATACTACTGTGTGTGTCAACGGTTGACAATCACCTGAGCGATAACTTATCGCCTGAGAAATTAGATTACCTTTTTGTTACGTTTCAACTCCTCCACATTTTTTTTTTTTCACTGTTAAGAGATAACAGGCTTCGATCAAAACTAAATACGGAGCACAATTCTGTTGTTCACATAAGACTCGGATCTAGAAATTAACATATTGTAAACAGAAAGTCTACCACAAGTCACAAAAAGGTCGACTTGGACTCATGGATCGTACTTTTTAATTTTAAGAGGCAAGGTTCCAGGTGGTTTTTAGTAAATCATTGTGGTTATGTTGAAATTCTACCAAATATTTCGTCCTTAACAAGGTTTTTTTTTCACATTCGAAAAATTAATGTTAAACTGTTAAGTTTTTCTTCAAGTGACCACATAGCTACACGGTTTTATTTATAAAGCAAGACCTCTAGAAGTGACAGCTACTTTTTCATGGTAAATAAAGTATCTTATGTTCGACATGTGAATGGAAAGAATAAACATAGTATATTATTTCACAGTACTTGGATGTAAACGTCTTAAAGCCACAATTAGAGATGCAATATTCTAAAGTAATTCTTGACAAATTTCTGGGGCGAGTCCTCAGATGGGCGGGGCACAGGCTATAGAGGTTGATCTATACACTTTTTTTTTTGTAACTTGACGGTGTTCTGCATCGACCAGCAATTTGTGGCAATTGCTGGCTTTCATTAGAATGTAGGCTGCAAGGTTATAGCTTAGAAACCATCTTACAAAACTTGTTTCGCCCTAGTTCGCATCAATTCCGTATCTTGTCAAATGCATTATCATTGTTCTAGTCGATTTTTGTTGCTATTTTTCATATACCGTATTTGGTGGTTGTATTTAACAGATTTTTGTGTCGTCTTTTTCCATGCAGCAATTGTATTACATTTCCGGAATTTGTGGGTATATATCAACAACTGCTACTCATTCAAAAATCATCAAAAAACAACCTAGTCGTGTTATTTACTACTAACTGCAGTGAAATATAACAAATAAATAGGTATTGTCTTGTTTTCGTGTCGTCTTTCGGGATACGACTTCATGTTTTTCCGGAATTGTCTGTATACTTGTTTGTTGACAACAGCTAGTACTGTTTTTTTTTTCTGTGAGGTTTCTGTACAACACGTCAACATTTACTCACAACAGCATATATCCATTAAAAACCGTTCAGTAGGAATTCTTTTTACAGAAAACTAACAATCGGCGCATAGTCGAATGATGCACAACACCGTCTAGGATAGACGCTCTTGGTAAATGCTAAGTTCGTGAACAACAAATATGTAGCAGACTGACCTCCGTAGGTGATGGCGTTGAGCACGCCCTTGTCGAAGTTGCTGAGCTGCAGGTCGCACACCGCTGAGGGCAGCACGTACGACATGGCGCTCGAGTCGAAGAGGTTCGTCATCACACCGGGGAACGAGGCCAGCATGAGGAAGATGTGGAACTTGCCGTAGCCTGCAACAACGGTCTGCGCTTAAACCGTCTGTTTAAAACTGTAGGTTTCTCGAAGCCAGTTTACAACAAAACAAGTCCTCAATTCTACAGAATAGTCTATGTCAACTTTCTAAGCAAACATTTCTCTAGAGTAATTTAATTATGAAGAACAATCTCTGACGCTGAAATCGCGTACATTTACTTTTTGTATTTTATTTATTTATCATCATCCACCTGTTGATCCTAACGGAAGTCGATGGCCTGGGGGATATAGGCTTTGTCAATACATTGTTGGATATTTACAGTTTTGAACAAACATAATATAATAATAAGCAGCTATGCATTAAACACAAATTAACAAACTCACTATACATACACATATAAGTAGGCCTAACGTATACAATAAAACACGGTACAATACAGTACCGGTACATACACAATTAAAATTACATCTTGAAATCGTTAAGTATAAAATCTAAAAATTATATAGTATTCTTAGATTGTATTTAGACATGAGTATCATAATATTTGTTACCTTTACATTTGCAAGATAGTCATCAACTTCTTGTAAGTTATAAAAACATTGTGATTTAAAAAGTTATTGAATAGATTTTGTAAACCGATTGCTATATTGATTGGTTATACATTTTGGTAACTTATTAAAGAAGTGTAAACCTATGTTGTACATGCCCTTTAGTATACAGAGCTACTGTGCTGTATATGTCTGAGTTTGAGAACTTCTTGTTGAATATTGATGAATTTCACTATTTATCTTATAATAATTTTGATTTTGTTTGACCAATTTTAAAATGTTTATAATACACACATTATAAAAAGTTTTAATCTTATACATTTCAAACAACTTTCGACACGATGAAGATCTTTTAGCCTTGGCTATTATTCTAAGTGCCTTTTCTGTAAGATAAAAATTCTTTTACTTTCTGTTTGGTTTCCCCAAAACTATATTCCATATTTTATTGTAGAATGAAAAAAAGGCATGATATGCCATTCTTAGGGTATTTTCATTGACCAGTTCTTGCAATGCCCTTAGTATAAAGCATATTGCTGCTAGTTTGGTCGCTAGGTTATTGATGTGTTCAATCCATGATAACTTCTTGTCAATACGTAACCCTAAGAATTTTATACTGTCAGCTTCAATAACATTATTATTTTTATACATACTAAGTATGGGAATACAACTTTTAGCATTTTTACTGAAGGAAATAAATTGAGTTGATATATAATTAATAAATTATTATTTACCTGAAACCAGTTATCAAGTGTTAGTAACAAAGTTTTACTTTTTACTTTCAAATTATCCTTACTTTTATCACTTATAATAATACTTGTGTCATCTGCAAAGAGTGTTAACTGACCATCTATTATGGAAGGTAAATTAAAAACATTTAATTCCGGTGCAAGCGATCATGCTATGCTTAACGCTGCAAATGTTTTCTCACTAAACTAGCAAATATTACTTAAGATCGTTGTTTTATGCTTTTTATATTGACTTTGAGAAACCTGAACATTTTAATTTGTTTTTAGAATTTATTCATCAACCACACACCAAGGTCTGGGGACGTACATTTCTTGACAGAATCCTATAGATGAAAGTCTCCAAACTGGCGTACTTTTCCAGTTAATTCATTCCGTTGTAATGAAATAATACTACGTTCTTATAAAAAATAACACATTGCCTTGAATTACAGAGTTCTTATACTTCAGATAAAGAAATATTTCCAGGTATATTATCATTTCAGTTTAATTATCGGCCAGAAATGTTTTCAGAAATTTCTTAACAAAATGTTTGCCCGATAGTCAATCAAAATTAAATTTAATTTATCTATAGTTGACTCGAATCGTTAAGTAATCGAAACGAACTAATTGATACTGCAAATGCTATACTTCGTATATGGCCACAATGATTCAATAACAGCTTTGTAGGGGCGCTTCAAGCAGTGTTATCTAGTCTAACGTAGGTGACTTTGTTCTGCAGATGTTTCGGGATAAAGTGAGCAGTTTTGAAAGACTAGCTGTTTATTCTTTTCATAAAATGTATTGTTTGCGTCCACTTTTCTATATTAACAACGCAGCCTAAGTAACGAAGTGTATAGATTATATATAAGTTTCGAATTCACAATCAACAATATTTTAAAATAAGTATTCCAGACAGGATAGTCCTCAATGTGCTCACTTTATAGCAAACCACAGATAAACCCTTCTTTTGTTCTATGGGTTACAATAATTTTACCAACAATGTCAAAGATCAAGGTGTGTTGCAGGTGCCTTTTTAGTATAAGATTTCCCGCCAAGACGTTGATATCAAAAAATGGCCGTAAGTATACACTCACTGCCATCATTTCCAACCGCGAAAAATTCTGCTGTAATGATTAATGTAGGACTTCAAATACGTATACATGCTTTTAAAGTTCTTTGTATACTTATATAGGTCGTTCAGAATTAAGTTACCACTAAAGATTCGATCTTAAAAAAAATCACTAGCTGTTACTGCATATAATTTAACATTAACAATAATTTCCTTACTGCTTGTATAGTTGGCAGCTAATTACTGTACGTTAAGTGTTTTTTCCTATTTAAGTGCTACAATATTGATGTACAATAAAGTCAATTAGACATATTTATGATTCATATAATAATTAAGGAACTTTTTTTTATCAAACTATATAGGTTCCTACCGATTACACAATTTATCTTAAACGCGCAAGCATTAAGTGACAGGTCCAGAGGGGTTAGACATTTCCCGTCGTTACACTAAGGTTAATTCTACTACATGTTGGAAAGAAAATTTGTTTCTTGTGGGAGAGTTTGGCACAGGAAAAAATTCTGCCGCTATTTACGTTACAATCGCTAACGTACCTGACAAAATACAAAACCGTAGTAAAATAACGAATTAGGCATGGTAAAGAAAGAATTTATTTAATTTTAAAGTGTAAATCAAATCGATTTTGGCGTTGAAATAATCAATTTTGGCGTTGAAATTAATTTATGTAACACAATCAGGAAAGCTCTGTGATTGGTCAGCTTACATCTCTTACCGATACCAGCCCTCAAGCGGCAAAGATAGCCCTGAGCCAAACTTTTAACACTGATCTTTCTAACCTGTAGTAGAATTAACCTTTGTTAGATGTTACTCTCGGGAAGATACGAATTGGCTGAAAATAGAAATTTAAAAAAACTTATGAGTGCTCACTTCATCCCGAACCATCTACACCTCAGCAGACATCGCTCATGCACGTTGAGTAGTTTCCGAGTAAACTTCTATCTGCCTAAGCACTGCACATCGTATAGAAGGTATTCGGCATATTTTATGACTCACTGCTCGACCATGACAACTATTCTCGCGGGAGGAATACTAACTACCGCTGCGCTGCCGTTGACGACCGCGCGCAACTAGTGTGGCGCACCAAAGCACCGTCCATAATACTGCGGCACAGGCAGCTGACTACGTTTTCGCCACGCTATGTCTCCACTGACCATGTGCCATGAACTCATGTCAGGTGCAGTACATCTCCCCTCCCTGTAAAGTGTCTACCTACTACTAGCTCCACGCTTCTTCCCCTCACGAGTGGACTAGTTGTGGTCAAGTAGTAAGCAGCTCCGACGTGCACGAGAGAACCTCGAAGAGACCCGCTAACTGATGGCAAAGTCCGTCACGTTTCCCACGTATACGACCAGCAAATCCGGCATGCATGTTCACAAGACAAATCATGAAAACAGAAAAAATTAAGTGAGGATACATTGGGTCATGAATATTTGTCTGTTAATGATGTACGACGGAATCTCAATATAATGTGCTCCATACCACTATTCGTTGGTCATGTCAGTGATTTCTGGGCGATTATTACAGCCACCGGTCTGCCATCGTTGCCAACCCAAGACGCACATAACAAGGAACTTACTGGTAGAATACTGCAGCACACACCCTTGGTAAATCTATTTTATCACGTAAGAATATAGAATAGGTAATTTTTGCACGCACGTGCGTTGAAAGTAAAAAAAAAATTGAGGTAAGGTAAGCGGGCTTTACGTCTCGTCGACGAGGTCATTAGAGACGGTGATACATAATTTGGTACGATGACAGCAGCTGGGTGAGTAATTGGCCAGTCTTTGTGAAGGAACCATCCCAGCATTCACCTGCAGTGACTTCGGGGAACTATGAAAACCGAAATCAGGATGGCCGGAGCCGAGATCGAAACCGGGTCCTCCCGAATGCGAGTCCAGCATGTTACCGTTGCGCCACCTCGCTCGGTGAAGGAATTTGAAGAGAAGGAACCAGTTATAAATTAAATTTCTGAAACATCTAGGGGGAGGGAGGAGAAGCAAAGATCTGTAACGTTTTAGAACATAATAAGAAAAAACTTAATGACTTGCAGGAGATTGAAATCATCTTCAGAGTTAGTAAAATTTTTCTAAGTTTCTAGTTTAAAAATAAATGTTTCCCACGGGATTGGAAATGCTCCATTTGTTTTGCAGTTCTGCATGAAGTACAGCAGACAACGTCAGACACATGCAATTCTTTTTACGAGGACTGATGGCAAAAATGCTAACAATTAAAGTTCTGACAGTACTGCTTGGTTTTTGTATGGAAACAAACGAACACCAAGTTACTATTGCTAGTTCCGTAAATTTTGTATGGATTTCAGACCATTACGTTTGACTCTCAGAAGCTTATCGATGATACATAATTACCTAGTAATAGAAGATACATGGCGTGGCGTAGCTTTTATCGAAAGCCGTTTTCACTTTGAGTTGCCATGATGTCAAGAGCTGTGGCTGCTAGATTATACTGAAATTTTAGTATTCCTAACTTTATAATCAAGGAAATTTATCGTAAGTAACGTCTCACTGACCAAGTAAAAACATATAAATAAATTACAGTATTTTAAGAAATCTAAGCGGTTGTTCATAACAATATTTGAAATTACACATGACTGTTTACAAGCGTGTACTCTCCGAGAGCTGGTAGAATAGTAATTTTTATCTCTCAAACGTCACTTCTTATATAGCATAAGTTATTTTGTAACGTTGACCGTCGAGTAGTCACAAGATCAGTTTTCCAAATTGGTAATCACGACAAAGATTACAGTGTCACAAGAAATACAAGTGGTTATATAAACCACTGTCTCTAAGCCCCGTGGCTTTATTGACTTTCCTATTCCACTCAAGAGCTGGTACAATAACAATGGAATACCTTCAGCGTGTACGCTCCAGTGCGGCGAGCGAACAGTCAGCGGGCTTGCGCAACACATCGGAATTAGAAACTGGGCTTTCCTTCAGAATGTTTAGTAAGGCATGGGACACGTCACACTGCAGCTAGCCTGATCGTGTTTTACGTTTCGAAGGCCACAGTCACACTGGATACAGAACGACTTCACTTACAACATGTTCAAGCATTATGGAGCGGTTACAAGAGCCCCGAAAGAGTAGATTTCAATATTTTCTCGTTCAAAGTAAGCTGGTTTCATATGTAGTTTCTAACGACATGTCTACGATGCTTCTCTCCTATTCGCTATTTGGAATAACTATCTATTTAACAAATATGGCTGCTTTATGCTCAGACATTTGGCACTCGTTAAATTATAATAACTTTTAAGTGTAAAATACTTGTATTCACTTTACACACGTAGTAGCAATGCAGTTGGATGCAACATGATAATGAATGTTGATTGTAGATGTGATAAACATGTAACGTTTCAGGTTCCAAGTTTGTCGAGGTTAGAAAGTTCACTGAGTTTATTCTGTTTAGTCGCGAAACCTCGCAAACATATTTAGCTATAAACACTATCAAACATGGTTGCCGAACGTATTTAACTAAGACTTCTAGAGTGATCGAGGCCTAAATGAATATAAACTGCACTGTGAAATATATATTTACCGCGTACTATACGTAACTGCGCAAAGTATAGAGATTCCATGCATGTATCAGAAAATTTTTTTCCTCCATAGCTGTTTATAAGTTTCACAGTTATTCTAGAATAGAGTAGAAGGTATTAAGGTAATTTATGAGTGAAATATCATAACAATGTAGTAAACATATATAAGCTAACACTGACTGATATATCACAGCACAGCCCAAACCGCTAGACTTAGAAACGTGAAGTTTTGGGGGTGGGTTTTTTCAGCGCGTTGGTGAGAACTAAGGGATTTTTCGAAATTCGAACTAAGAGTATGAAATGCTTTTTTCTATGAATAGTCGATACAGTGCGAAAATGGACAGACCATCGTGATTTTGACGCCAGTGGGACACTCTTACAAATTAATACTAAGCAATCTCTGGACTTTTCGAAATCTGTACCCTTAAGGGGATGTGATGTGAAAATCGTTAAACGTGTTTTCAATCATTCCTCCTACCTATCGAACCAGTCTATGAATCGAAGTCTTCTGCTTTTGGATGATGTCTATATAAATGACAGAAAACATTTTTCGGGATATTTCCGAATTAGATCCCAATGGGACGAAAACCGTGTGAATTACGTTCACTATTCTTAATCGGTATACATATAGAACCTATTAACGTTCAGACATAGATGTAATTTTTGCTCAAGAATGATGCATACTTAAATCCTGAAAAATCACTATTTTTGAAGGTCGTTAGACCTACTTAAGGGGGAGAAAAGTGGTGAACAGGAGTGAAAATTATTTTCAATGGGTCACTGGTGTATCTCGAACCCAACGAGCTATCACTGTGGTTTTCATTTTAATTGGACTTAGTTTCTCGAACGCGATTTCAAAAGTTTTTGAAATATAAGCTTAAAAGGGCGAAATTAGCATAAGAGTTGTGTTATCCATTAAAACTCGATAAACATTTGAGATACCGAAGAGTTGCTCAATTTGTAATGATGCTTTAAGTAAATACATAATGAATTAAATACGTTTTATATTGGCTAGCATTAACTGTATACCTCGGGGTAAACAAAGCCCGCCGCACACGGAACGATTTTTTTTTTACATAATCGCATGCGGGGACACATCCTCTGCTGGACGGCCTCGTCCACTGGAAATATCACTATATATGTGCTGTGCTACTTCTCTACTGGTATTCGGTATTTTAATGGCTTCTCTGCTGGGTTCCCACCCCAGCTAATGAAAACAAGAAACATTATCACGTAACAGTCGACATAAAAAATTACAGTAGTTTTATTTAAAACATGGCAAAGCTTATTCCATAAGCAGATATGAACATAATTTACGGAGCTGTAAATGAGGTTTGGCTTGGCTCACAGGTACATGAATGCAGATTGAATTGTGTAACGTTAACAATCATTAAAATAAAACTGATATATTCTCTTGGACGTTGGTGTTGCTTTAACCTACAATTTTGTGATGGCTGCCGGCATTATGATTCATGTAAATAGCCCGTACGGTAACACCGCAGAATAAATAATGCTACTTATTTAAATCGTGAAAAAAGAAGTTCCGTGTGCGGTGGGGTTGAAAGAGTACAGAGGTTTTCGTTAGCGCGTCTTGTTCATTAACGGGGACGATGTGAAGAATATGGGAACAGTCCCGGAATACCAAAAACTGTAAGTTAGAAAAGGGGTCACCCAAGAGAATTCATCTGCTTCCGATACTGTCCACCTTATTTCCTACACGTGAACATCATGAATAATCGCGGATAACTATAGTGGGAGGCAAATGTCATCACTATACCGCCGCTGTCTTAACGTTTGTCCAGTCAAATAGGTACATGAGTACACATTCATTTGTATTAAGTAATAGGCCTACTTTTAATATATTATTATGAGTGGTCTTCTTATAACCTTAAAAGGGATTAAACAAGTGATTGACGAGAAAATACATACGTGACCGTCAAGTATGTGGAATGAATGGACGGTAAGTAAGTTACCCTCGACATCCACGCAGTTTAAGGTGACTGTTGATAGACAGGAACACTAGCACGAAAACAAACTGTATCAACCGCTCAAATAATCCGAGATAGCTTAAAGCAGCATTTATACAACATAATATTTAAATTTGTGCAAGACCTCTCTTGTAGAATTCCATTCAAGAATATGAAAACAAAGCTTTTCATTTCACACAAATATATTGCAGTATGTTCTCTTATTGCAGGAAACTATTAGTTCGGCGATTTCTATGTAGCGAAATACTACTTTAGTTCTAAAACAAACACACTAAAATAATTGTTTGCTAGAGTACCATATAAACCCTAATGCGTAATTTTTGCCTGCCGTTATCCGCAATATGTTAAAAATGTGCTAGTGCCTGCTTTATCTTTGCGCACAGCTGAAAACTGGGATTTATTTCAACCTCCATGATATGTCACACGACCAGCGTGGATACCAACTTGCGGAGCAGCCTACGTCAAAATATGACGTTGCGTGCTATATTCTAATCTTGTACTTGATCTAGCTTGTACAAGAAATTCGCATGCGAGATGTATCAGAGCCGCGTGAAGTGGAAGATGCTAAAACAACATTTTCAGGCTTGCTAGGCCATTTGTAAATTAAACTACAATTCTGTGGCACACGCTTAGTCATAGATTGATTTTTTCTATTTTTTATAATTTGGAAGCTATTTCTGTTTGCATAGCTTGCCACGCATTTAGTATACCATTTATAGATCACCACTTTGGTACGAGGAAAAAAATGAGTGGTAAGAGGATGTATATGAAAATGCAGAAATTGAGGTACAGTGGTAGATGACCTAAGGGAAGCCTTATGAGATGAAAGGAACAGGTGGATGAAGGAGTGAAGAGGATCTGACTTGAAGACAGTACAAGAGAAAGAGTGGTGGGTGGATAGAAGTAGTAAGTAAAATTGTGGGGCGCTCGACACTGAGGTCATCAGCGCCCACAGAAATTTAAAATAACGGACAGTACAATCCTCCACAGGAGAAAGATAAAAAGGACAAACACAACAAGACAAACATAACAAAAAAGGGACAAAGAGTCAAAACAAACGACCTACATAGGAGGCAGAAACAATGTGTACAAGACACGAACATATAATAAGGGGAAACAAATACCCCAACAAACAGCACACAAGAATCAATTACAACAAACTAAAAAGACCCGTCGCACGTAAAAAGGAGAGCACGCCGCTCACAGACGCGTTCTCAACACACAATATACCCCGCAGGGTGTCACGCAGGTTAAAAGTACGACGGGCCTGGTCATACCTGTGACACTCCAACAAAATGTGAGACACAGTAAGAGGAGTATCACAGGTATCACAAACTGGAGGCGGTTCACCACATAGCAA
>PNEQ01004514.1:21967-34386 GCA_003012365.1 Medauroidea extradentata | reverse complement strand
AATTTATCCGAAATCGATCGGGTATAGATTCGAGAATGTAGGATAATTGATCGGTTGAATCGAAAATTATTAATTGTTTGAATTGATCGGTAATCAATCGGGTATTGTTAAATAATAAATAATTTAGAATGATTTTACATTTTTAGTTATTAAAAATATTAGGGGTTATGTATACATGTATACTGCATATCATGTGAACATTACATACAATACAACACTTGAATTAAATAATCGATTATCCAATATGGCCGCATTAGCAATAACTTCAAGGTCGAGCCGAGGGTTGCCGAGCATGGCCGAAGATTGCCGAAGGTTAACGAGCTTGGCCGAGCATACCCGATGAATTTTTTAACTAAATAATTGTTATATAAAATTATATTATATAAAACGTTTTTATTAAATAGTATTTTTATTAAAAAGATTTTATTTTTATTAAATTAATTTTTTAATGCATGTGGGGTTATAATGGAATGCGAAATCAAAAAATTTTTGGAAGACTCGGAAGAAACCTCCAAGATGGCGGTCGGAACAAGATGGCAGAATTTTTAAACTTTTTTTTTAATTTTAAATTTTTTTTTTTAATTTTTAAATTAATTTTTTTAATTTTGGTAAATTTCATAAAATTTTGGAAAATTTTTGAATTTTGGAAATTTACAGTAATTGATAAATGTATTAAACTAGTATGTAGTATTCTAATTTATTATTACTTACTAAGTTTTGTTTTTTGTACTAATGTAATTTTAGTAGATCATCTTGTTATGTTGTCCATTTACTTATTAAAGAATATCATGAATGATATTTAGCAAACAAATTTAATATTATTGGCATATACAGTACATAAATGAAAATTTTAGAGATCCTTGAATAAAAGCCTATAGTTTGTATCATGCTTAGTATTTCATTGTAACAGGATTATCGTACATTCAATGTTAAAAATTACAAACAACTTACAGACTCATTATACTATTTTAATGTTAATAAAGGGAATTAGGGGTGGAATTTGACAATATATTAAACAATGTGTTAAGGGGTATTGATCCCTACCACCTTGGATTTATCTGTTTCATCTCGATAACTTCTGTTCCAGTCGATGTATCAAAATTTTTGTCACGACAAGGCATAGATACAAACTTCATCGATTTTCTGTAATTGCTGGAACCATAATATATTCATTATTTTGCAACGGGAAACAGCTGAAAATGAAAAAATTGCTTTATTTACGGGAGCGACTACAGAGGCTGCAACATTAACAGAAACAATGCCATGTGAATTCCAAAAAGTGAATGAAACAATAAACTATGCCTTGTCAGCGTGAAAAAAGTAAAACAATGTGTCTATTCCCTGATGTATAAGAAAAACCATTAAACCGATCTGACAGGGATCAATCCCCCTTAAAGAAACAATAAATATTCACAAGGTTTTAATCCTGATCAAGTATTTATTTAACTACATTGTATCTCATTGCAAATAATTTATATGGTTATACTGTACAATGTTGAATATTTACCAAATGGAGGCTTTGAGTACTATCCAGCTGTATAAAAATTAATTCCTATGATCAACATATTCATTTTGATAAACATATTTTGTAATAGTTACATTATACAAAATTTGATTTACATTTTTGCTCAGTCTGTTGAGGCATGGAAAAATAACCTATTCTGTAATACAACTGTCGTCAAATCTAATCCCTAGTACATGGAACCAAAACTTTTGTAAATAAAGATTGCATAATTCTACATACAAGTGAATTTCCATTTTTGTTCACTTTAACAATATTATTGCAATGTAAGGAATAAATTTTGTAATATAACTACCTTGTCTCCTTATATTTTACCACGCTAAAATTAATTTGCTGTAACTAATCTGGTTTCAATCTTATATAACTCCTTGGAAATTATATTAAGGAAAATGTTTACCTAATTACAGTTGTAACGTTGTATATTTTGTATGTACACTATCAACTACCATTTCAAAAGTTAATGAAGCTTAACTCGATTGTTTGGTACATATACATACATATTATTGCCTACATTGTTTACAGCACTACTAATTCATCAAATGAGTATTCCACCAGTGACTGATTTTTTTATTTTTTTTTTATTTTTTTTGCAAAACAATATGTTGAACTTGTCCAAAACTGATCTAGGTGGGATCCAGTGCTTTTTCCCTTTTCGACCAGTCTTCTTACAAAGCAGGTGACGTAAAAAAAAAAAAAAAAAAAAAAAAAAAAAAAAAAAAAAAACATTTTAAAAGTGGATTACGAAACTGTAATTAACAAATTAACAAAGAAAGTTTTGTATTTTATCAGGACATTGTATATTGTGTACAGTCATTACAGTAGTACAAAAAAAATGCTTCAGCATTATGTAGGTGACAAACCTAGAATAAAACTATTCAACTGAACAGGCAAAACATCACTGAAATAAAACAAACACTTCTACAGAGGATTGAGCTATCCAACTAATCAGACAAACAGCAACCCCTCAGACGTTTGTTGAACTAACACAGGTGATAGCAAAACAAAAGTGCTGACATTACAGTTTAAACTAATTATCGTGTTCTGCATCGCACCACTTGAGAAAATGAATTTTTCTTTGGCTACAATGTGAAAAAGGACTCTTTTTAAGTATTCTTGTTTCATTTATTAGTTGGAACTGAAAAGGGTGCCTTCTTGACAGCCAGATCCAACCTCCTGCTCCTGTTATTTGAGACATCTGATACTGTCACCAAGCCTTCCATGCCAGTCATGAAGGAGCAGTAAGTAATCAGCATATATTTACATAAAATACACCTATACAATATGGAATACACATTTTATAAAGTGGATTGAAAACTAAGTGTGTTCATAATACATAGAAGTGTCCATTTTAATCACGATGTTATGAGACCATGCACTTTTTCACGTTTGTATTGGCTTCCATTTTACGTAGTGTCCATTTTGGATAGGTGTTGTTACAATGTTTATCTGAACTTTCACATACAACTAAAATGTAATAGAATGTGAACAGAATAAAAAGGCATATGTGTAATGTAAACCATACTCAAGGTAAATAAAAGATGTACCTAATAATATTGCCTGTTTAATGCCTCTTTGGCAATAATTTATAAGAACGACAGACATACATAATCCGCTCTGAAGTTCGTTAACAGAGCAAGTCCCAATCTGGTGCAGTCGGACAGTATACACCAGTCACACATTAAAAATTTTTAAATATTTTAGTTGGTCAAGATCAAGTTAGTTTTCATATATTTAAAGAATTACATAACATACGAATCTGCACTTTTTTGTTTGGCTACTTGCTGTTTCAATATGGCATAACTTTACACAGCAACAAATTGAAAATCGTGAAAATCGTGACTACTGTATTTCCTGATCTAACAACATGGAATTAAACAATATTTACGAAATTCATAAGGGCAGAAGGACGAGAGGGCGGCATCTCCCCCCCTCTTATTTTTTAAAACCGGATGGGGCAAATTAGGTCTCCCCCCCCTCCATCCATTTCCACATTTACATATTTCGGAATGACAATGATTTATTTTATTTATCACATCCAATGTGCCTAACCACATTGCAAGAGAATAAGTAGAATTGTTCTTGTAATTTACCCCCTTCCCCAAACATTCCCAGAATAGTTCGTAAGTCCATAGGCATCAGCATACCTACGTACCTACTTTGTGATAGAAGATAGCTAGTGGATGAATTCAGTACAATTGCAATGAAGCTAAAAAAAATTCATTTTAACAAATAGGGTTAGGTTCAACTTCAGGATACAGGTACCAAAGCTTGACACACAAAAACCAAGTATTTTTACATAAAAAAGTTTATTACTTAAAATGTTCATAAGTACATAAATGTGCTAAATTACAAAAATACAATGTTCTCTAACATTTGCGTAGTACCTACTCTCAGCATAGGTACAACAAATCTCATTTCTTTACTTGCACATCACAAAAACATTTCTGACAGTGTTTTAAACTAACACACAGAGAAAACAACAATTCATTATGCTTGTTTTTCAATAAAAAATGCAAAATAGTTTTGGTGACTTCCACAACAATCTGAATCTCCAGTTACATAATATAAGTTCTAGCTTTCAGCAAATTTCATGTTACATTTACGAACTTTTAAATAAGATTGAAACTGGCATCCAATACATAATACAGAATATTTTAACAAGAGCACCAAATAATTCAATACTGTCAGGCTGCACTCAACAACACAACACCTGTTTTTACTAGAGTCTAAAAAACCCTATTAGTACTAGACTAATATGAATAGCTTACTAGTACCCCTTCAGTCATGCTTGTTGTATGGTGAGGTAGGGCACCTAATTACTGTACCGTTTATCGTAACTTTATGAGACATCAATAGGAATGTTTTCCAACTGCAATAACAATATTCTTTCACACAAGACTTTTAAAAACAACTTTGCTACTATGTATGAACTACCTGTACATACAGAACATTTAAAGTTAATCATATCCAACATATTTTTGACTGTCAAGAAATTGACTATGTTAATTCATTAGTTACGTTCATAATGGCAATATATGACACAAATTCAAAAATATGTGCTGTACTTTTACTGATCAATGCAACAATATTTCCAAAAAAAAATTTCCTATTTACTGTTAAGACACCAAAATGATAACTATATGTTTTGTTCGTAAGTATTTGTCAAAAACCTTATTATTTATAAGGCAAGGTTCAATGAACAAAATACGAAAGTACCACAAAACAAGCATACTGATTACTGGTCGTACAAAAATCCTCGTGGCTTAAAAAAGGGCAAGTAGTTAAAAAAATGACTAATAATTAGAACAAGTAACATTGAATGTTCACTCAACATCACAATCACAGTCTCTTCAGATCACACACACACACACAACACTTACTAAAAAATACACAACTACAAAACCTAACAAATACAGTCTTTTATCGCAGTAGACCTGCAGAGAGAATAATGGTGACTATACATGATTCGAATGACAAAAATGTGATGAGTAATGAGAAAAAATCCACTTACCAGAACTAAGGAACACTGCTCTCAAAAATCAATAAAAAATATTTTGCTCTCAAAAATCAATAAAAAATATTTTGCTATGTCACTGACTTTGATACATGCAGATCAAAAAGCATGCTTCTAACAGAGGCATTTCGTCCTGCCAAATTGCAGAATCATACAATAAAACTAACAACTTTTGTAATCCTGAGTTTAATCCCAGGGAAAGTCATTGTCAACAAACCAACCATGGAAACAAAATGCCTTCATTCAGGGCTGCAGTAACAAGCAGTAATTGAAACAGTAATATTTCAAAAATACATATCATAACAAACTTTCTAAAACAATTCCAGTAACAAGAATCTAGAGAATGTTCATTTGTTCTGGTAGGTCAACTAATGTACACACAGTGAATGGCAATATCCGCTTCAACGAAGCACCATAAATGGACCTCTCTTTCACACAATCGAGTGCTACAAAGAGTACACAATAAAGAGTCTGTATGATATGATATGAACTGAGTAGCAACTGTCTGCCCTAGGGTAGCATCTTGATCCACGATGACTACAGGTTCTCCACTGTGACTTCTCTCCAAGGGTTTAGGCTGATCCTGGGAATCCCAGCAGTGTTCTGGCACGATGTCAGTCCATTGCTGGGGACACAACAAAAATACAAAAAGTTAGTTATAACAGTCACTGTCAACAATAAGTTGTAATCTCTGCAATTATTAACTACCATGACCACATATTTGTAAAACCACTTTACAATATGTTACTACTGTATATACCAATGTACCACTCTCACCTTTTTCCAAAAAATCAGGCTCGTAAAAGTAGGGTGCAGGTGGAATAAGGGCCAGACTGCAACTTGGGCTGTTTTTGCACACTGACAAAATAGTGCTGCTGTGCTGGTAATCTACCATATTACAATGTGGCTACTATTGCTCGCTTGCACGGTACTGTTGTGCATAATTGTACATAAAACGTATTGTAAAACGCTAATGCAAGTTTCATCAGGCACAGAAAAACAGAGGAAGGAACAGGTTATATCATATTAATATGCTTCCTTACCTTGTTAAGTTGTGTGTGTCATGCATAAAGCCAAGTATCTACTTTTTGTCTGCTGCATACAAAGTTACCATATTGCATTCTCACTTGCCTTAAATTTTTCATTGAACACTTCAAGCAAAAATGATGAGGCTATAATAATAAGTATTCATACCACTTAAGATTTGTGACTGTTTAAAACAAACTCCCACTACATATTATTTTTTCTTGCTGATATGCAATAAATTTTTTTTCCTCAATATGGAATTCTAAAAACACGGATGCGGGTCTTACATGAGGGTGGGTAATACTTGGGTATATACAGTAATTTTAAAATTCATAAATATTCTGTAGGGGTAAAAACAGTAAGATGCTTTTTTCTCCCTTACCAGTTTACCATTTGGAAGACAAAAACATGTTCGTTATGTAAAACTTGTGTTCAAACGCAGATTTGTTACTACTTTCACCTAAAAGAAATGCATTTAAGCACCTTCTGTAATTAACAAGGGGTCACGCATGGCGGTCCCACCTAGACGATTTGGGTTCGATCCTCAGTGTGTCACTGATTTTTCACATGTGAGAAAAGTAGCGAATGTTGCCGTTGGCTGGCAGGTTTTCTCAGGAAACTCCAGTTTCTCCCAAATTTCTCATTCCATTGCTGCTCCACTCTCACAACATGTGCTGATTCAATGAAAACAAAAGGATCAACAGTTGTAAAACTGCTGTGATGGTAACATTTACTACATTTTAAGTACAGTTCAATATGGCTACTATGTAAGTACACGTACTATACATGTACAAAAGTTGTGTTATATACACCAGTATTCAAACTTAATGTTGTTTTATTACCTTATCACATATACAGTACCTACCTATTACAGACAACAGAGCTAGGCAGCTGCTGATCACTTAGTGTAATAATGAACAATTCGTAAGGATTTTGCCAATGCCAAATTTCACAAAAAATAATTTAACAAATGTAGCTGATTAGTGTTTCTTTGGGTGCAATGCTATTGTGTCAAATAATATTTTGGCATTTCATCACATTGCATTTTAAAAAATGCCTACAACTTCACTAGAATTACCACACTTATGGTGCATTTATTTACATGTTCTTCTCATTCATGCAACATGATGTAAACAACCCAAACATCCAGTTTGTTATAAATAAAACTTTTTTTGTAATATATACATATTAATTTTCATAATTCAAAGAGCTACATGACTTTTGCCAAATAATTGTTGCATGTTATTGCAGTTAGCATATAAAACACATTTTTGTCATATTTTTCAACCTGTACTGTACATGTTTTATCATGGTACTAAGAAATTCCTGTCGTAATTTCACTGACATGTAAATACTGTAAGCTGAATTATTATTATTATTATTATTATTATTATTATTATTATTATTATTATTATTATTATTAAAAAAAACAGGAAAATGTAATAGGCCTGACTGCCACGGTTCTAACTGCACAATCACTCGAAAACTGTTTTTCTATTCACATTAAACTAGAACAATATGAATGCAGGGAAGATGCAATATCAAAATTACCAATATTAAAATATACTGTGAATAAGCATGCAATAAATTGTATCTAGGTTTTGTAAAAATCAATCCTAAAAAAATTTAAAGCATTTCAACAGACACTCTGTGGCAAAAATCACTATGCACTATCTTAAAAGTTGAAAAGTAACTGAATATGTACGAATACTGATTTATTACCATTTAAATTATTTCCACCAGTAGTTTGCCCAATAAACTGTGATGTTATCATCATAAAAAATAACACATTTGTATTTCTTTAATAACAAGCAAATTCCTTGGTATACTCTAAAGAACTACCACAATCTGATAAATAAACCGCTTCATCAGTACCAACATCGAACATCTGTGCAGTTGGTGAATCTATATATCTGCCCAGTTCTGGTTTTCAGTAAATATAAGATGCTGTGGACATTTTCAATGATGTACACTTAGATGTAAATTACCTGAGTGAGAATCTCTGGAAAACTTTGGGCTGCATTGATTCAATGCCGTTCCCATTATCACAGAAAATACGAGCCAGGGTCACCTTCTTGATCTCTCTCAGTTGAGCTGAAACAAGATCCCAAACAATGCGTCAACAACTGATAACAAATTGACATTTGGAAGCTGTTAAAATATTAACAAAAACAGGAGTTCTGTGTGTGGCTTAAAAGAAGGCAAGAGTAAGTAAAATTTTGCTAAAGTGGACACTTTAATTTAATACAGTACTACAAAAAATTCCAAGTTTCATTGCACAACTTTTTGTACACACACTAATTCAAATATTACTTTCAGTTACTGCTTCTACACAGCTAGAAAAATTTCAGAAAATAGCATTCTAAAACATAACTACATGCAGTAGAATAAATCACAAAGAAAACAAATTACCAGTAAATAGCAGAACCATGTTATAATATTTCTAAATGGATACAAAAAATGTTTACTTTATACACAGGAAACCATCATAAGTAGGGCTAGGAATTTTTGAATTTTTCGCGAATTCGCGCGAAATTCATAGTGGAACACAAATTATTGATGTTCACACGAAAAATTATCAAGACCTAACGAAATCGCGAATTTTTCCCACGAATATTGCATTTGTGACATTAATTGATTACCCAGATTAATATTACATTGATCGAACACCACAATCAATTAAACGTGTATTTAATTAAGCTTACTTACAAAATATAGAATGTGTGTTTACTACAATAAACAAACAACGTATTTTATTTTCATAATACAACCAAAGATTGATGGACTAGTAGCGAATGCACTGCGCACAGACTCAGCCATCCATATCGAAGTTTGACCGCTCACGTGATCTAACTATTGATACTGAAGACTATGCGGCTACTAAAGAGATGGCGTCAGTAGCTTGCTTTACTGTTTCACAAGACTGTAAGTTCCCATTGCCTATTTCTGCTTTTGATATGTCTTTGACTCGCAAACGTTCGTAAATAAACAAGACATATTAAATAATAAAAACATTTAGTTCCATTTTGGAATGTTTCGTAAATGTTATTTTTTCAAAAAAATATGCCGGGTAATAAACTTAGTGCCAGAGACAGAGCGTTCCAGTACCAGAAAAATTGATTTTATTGTACTGATAGCCACAAGGTAATGTGCCAATTTTGCAACTGCCAAGTTGCATGGGAAAGGAAAGATTCGGTGGACAAACACCTTAAATCAACCAAGCATGTGACTGCCGAAAAAGCCGGGTGTCCCGATGCAAAACTTCAAACTTCAATCGCAACATGCTTCAGCAGTGTTGAGAGGAAAAAGAAGACTGCCGAATACTTGGGGAAGAGAGTAATCGAAACTTTTTTGAAAGCAAACATACCTTTGTACAAACTAGATAATGACCACGTGAAAGAGTTCATAAATGAGTTCATTGAAGGTTAGAACTTTGTTTATTACTGTACCGTAGGCTACTTATTGCATTAAAATATTGTTCAACTATTGATATGTAGAATTGCTTAGGCCTACAAATTTTGCCGCGATTTTGTCGTTTTCATTACATTATTTTAGCAAGCCATTAGAATTTGTATTAATAAATCTGAACAAAATTAAAAAATGGCCTAGCACAAGTTTTACCTTGCAAATTAAATAATTTATCTAATATGCATATAAAACTGCTGCAATATTTATCAATCCATTGCATCTTTAAGAGGGAAGGTTAACAAACTAATCAGATTTTTGTTATTAAAACAGGATTTCCCTAAAGACAGCTTTTAATTACCAAGTTAAAAAATAAACTGCTGATAACACAGAATATATTTTATTGCAGGTGCTGGGGACATTCCTTCTGTAAAGGTCTTAAAAGAAAAGTACCTTCCATCAGTACAAATAGAAAGAGAGAATGTGAGAGAAACTCAAGGGGGGAAACATAGCAATACTGTGCGACGAAACGACTGACTCCAGAGGCAACTGCATTTTTGTCGTTTTATTTAAAATTATAGAAGGCAATGGAATGGACGACTTGAACTACACGCCCCCTGACGTCATTGAAGGGGATAAGTACTGTGGGAAACAAAGCTTGTTTACAAACATGCTGATTTGTTAGTTGGTAATTGCAGAAAGCAAAAATGTTCCGCATTCATAGATTTGCCGGCAAGGGTAAAAAATACTAGTTTCAATTTCATGGATAAGATACGCAAATAAATAAGATTAATGTTTACCTAAAAAAAAAAAAAATTAAAAAAAAAATAAAAAATCGGATTCCAAACAAATAATTAATTTTCTTGTCGTACATCTTATACAGGACATGTGAAGCCAAACGGCTAAATGAAGGTTATGTTCGGCTGCGGTATCCATGGAGATAAGAATTGTATCCCACACCTGACTGAAGCTCCGCCTCTTTTCAAGTCGTCCATTGCTCACCGAGATTTATTTTGAGAGCTAGGTCTTGGTTATTAATTTTTTTATTTTATATTAAATATATTTTACCTTTTTTTACAAACACCGAATTTTAGCTCTGGAAGTACCAACTTTTAAATTTGAAACCACCACTTTTTGACACTTCAAGACATCGAAAAATTCCTAGCCCTAATCATAAGTTGTTAATTTTCTATTGCAAAACAGTTTTAGGGACTAAATGAAGGCAGCATTTTAACCAGGAAAACGTTATAATTGTGAACATTATAAGAGGGTTCTGCTGTAGTAGTGTTTCAGCACACAACACTCACCTTCAGAGAAGGAGCCAGGTTTGTCAGCTAGATCAAAGAAGTATCTGTCTCCCTTCCTTGTCCTTGCCATCTGCTCACCAATGATGCAGCGGAATGTGGGACCCAGCAGTCCGTTCCCAGTAGGACGCTCTGCCATGCCGCCAACTAGCAGGTCTACATCATCTGGATGTGCGTACGCAGCTGAGAGTTTCTGAACAGTCTGGAAGCAAGATAGGAAGTTGTAACAGTTACAAAATACATCAAAATTATCTCTGACCATTTTATCATGTTAACATCACTTCAATCACCTTAGCTGACAATACAGTATATAGGTACATACTCTATTAAAGCCTGTAATCCGAACCATTTTATGGTCTCGGTTGTAAAGTAAATATGTAGCACATAAACTGATGCTACTAGATACAGTGAAACCTCGTATTTACGTTACCGTTATTTACGTCTTCCCGCGAATTGCACTTTTTTCTTCAAGTCCCGTATGTCTGCAGTTTAGTGCAATGTTAAACTTTCCCGCATATCACATCATCAAAATTTTATTTTTCCCGCTGTTTACGTTTTTCGCCCATGTTTTTGCCATCCGAAGACAGTCAAAACACCAGAATTCAGAGTCATAGATGATGAAGAAAGGACATCTAAACTGGTTTGGAAATAGAACAAAGAAGAAACAGCACAACGAGGTTGGTGATCACGTGCAAAGCCATTGGAGAATGACCGTGATCGCGAGTAATGCTTGCGCTCACGGCACAATAAATTCAAGATGGCGGCAGGAAAACTGCTGCCGCTAGCGCTATCGACTGTCTCAAATGCTATAATTTTCTGTATTCACGTTGGCAACATTGATTTCTTTATGTATGTTCGTTTGTTTTTGTAACCGCAAATAACGGTAACTTTAACCTAAAATTTTCGAAACGTGTTTGAAAATGTTTTATTATAAACAGTTGTGTTTTAAATAATTTCCATTTTAGTGCAGCGTGTTTTAGATGGTTCTAAAACGGTACTGTAATTGAAAAATAAAAAGCAGACATCTTCGATAAGATAAAAATAGATACTGTAATAATGGAGAAGTGTAACGAGTTCGTGGAGACGTGTTGAACTGAATAAAGAACTTTACATTCCCATTCAAATATGTACTGTTTTTGTCTAAATTCGTGATAGCATTTGCAAAAAATATGTAAAGGCTTAACAGTATTAACCTTACGATAAAAAAAATCCGATCTAATGCCATAAATTCTTCTTAGACAGTATATTCAATTCCGATATTGGTAACTTACACTACCAAATTTTATGTGATAAAATATGATAAATGCATTACTTGCATGAACACTATCACTTCAATTTTACCTGTAGAGTTTTTTAAGCAACATGAAAACAAAACTACTAAATAAGGTACGCTGAATGGGTTTTTTGCGAGTTCCCTTAATTTACACTTTCCCGCTACAGTGAAACTCATTTAAGACGTTCCCGCATAATAAGTTTTCCCGCCTAAAAGGTTCAAATTTTTAATTCCCTAACACACATCCATTTAGTTCTAGGTTAATAAATCCCATTTAAAAGGTTTTTGTTGAAAGCAGATAACCCGCATATAGCGTTTAAAATTAATGAATATTTATTAAAATTATGCATACAATTTTTTGTTACCCGTATCTAA
>PNEQ01004514.1:0-20967 GCA_003012365.1 Medauroidea extradentata | reverse complement strand
GGTACGTAAGTGCGTTGTTTGAATTATTCTATTTAGCCTACTGGCTAGTGTTTGTGTGGAATGCGGGTACAAAATTTTTTTGTAAGTTTTGAAATTTTGATTTTGTTACAACCTCTTCCCCTCTAAGAAGTTTTCCCTGATAAGAAGTTTTTTGCATCCAGTCCCTTGAAAAACTTCTTAACAGAGTTTTACTGTATTTACAATTTTTCACCCTGTCCCCCTGAAAAGTGTAAATAAGGGGTTTCACTGTACATAAAAACATTGTTTGAGTGCATTTTAAATAGTATTTAGGCAAAATAATTTGATTCAGAACTATGTATTATTTATTAGGTATTATATTATAATTCATTGACTACTTAAAATGTGATTCAACCATTCACATAAGTTGTCTTTTGCAGGCAGAAAATTAAATTACTGTAGGCCTCTGTTATGCTGAACTTTACTGTGAGTCACTGTAAAGAATGCAGCTGCTTCTACTAATTCCTAGAAAGAAATATTAAAACGAAAAAAATAATTTGTGTTTACTTACAGCCTGTGGAATGACGTCTTCAAAAGTGCTGAACTTCTTAGCCTTAGGCAAACCACACAACTTGCGGAAGTAGTTGTAGGCAGGGATGCCATGGTCTCTGCCCCTTTGTATGTCTAGGCTGACCACATCCATCCCATAGCTACTGGTATCCTGGTATAACAAATCCTTTACCTGCAATAAAAGGGTTTTCCGTGATGAGAAAATAGTATTTAGACACTAATACAATACAACTCATGACACTCTGAAATTAATGTTTTCACATCATCCAGTAATTTATGACCAGAAATTTATCAGAGGGTCCACTGAAAAATTATATATATATTGTATAACCACAGCATATTCAATATTCAAACAAAGACCTCTATGGTCAAAGTCATCTACAAGCTAAAAAAAAGAACAAGGGATTAAGAATACATGTAAAACCCTCCTCTGAATAGTAAATGTTCTGTGCTGGTATTACAGTATAAATATTGCTGTCTATAAAGCAAAAGTAATGATGCCTTAACTTAAAAACTGTAATTCACATGCCAAAAAAGTACAGAACGATACCAAGGCTGTACTGATATTAAAGCCAACAGAGTTGCAAAACTCAGTTCTCTATAATTGTTTACATATTCAGGGTTATTAACTTTTAAGAATGTCTAAAAATTTGGGGATACCTATCTTTCAGTGATGGATTTATAGAAATTGCCAGCTAGTGGAAATATTTACAATCAATTAATAGTGTTTGCACAAATTTCTGAGCAATATTCAAATATTTATATTTTTCTAAAATAAAGATGTTTTGCTGTTACCGCAAATAAAACCACCTACGATATTATTGCTCTCACAACTAAAATCATACCCGATGAGAGCTGAAATTTAATTGTTTGGACTACATAGTTGTTTTTGCACATGTATTGTAGAAGTACGGAAAACCTCAACAAAAATTAAAGTAGGCAGAGGATTACGGTATTCACAGGCTGGTACTTCTTGATAGTGACACATGATAAAGGACGAACGCGTATTATTGCGCAATGTTTAGCTGGCCGAAGCCAGCAAAAAACCGTTGCTCAACTGTGCACTGTGCAACAATACGTGTTCGTCCTTTATCATGTGTCACTGTCAACAAGTACCAGCCTGTGAGTACCTCAATCCTCTGTCTATTTATTTAAATGGTTAATCTAGTGGCCAAAGCTTTTCACATACATTGGTCGTTAAAATTATTTTTTTCTTATTTACAATGCATTACAGTAGAAACTCTATGGATCGTTTTTCAAGGGACCAGAAGAAAAAAATTATGCATGCGGACCAACTATGCATGTGGACTAACTTTTTTTGTACTTAACCTCGAAATCTGAAGTTGTACTTTATGTGCTGAGCTGACTGACAAGACAAAACATAAGAAAACTCTCTACAAGTTATTATTTATTACGCTAACATAAATTACGGAGGAAAATAAAAAACGTGAACAGGAAATTAGGAACATTACTATCATTTTTTAAAGCCTTTTTAATTGAAATATTATGTATTTACGAGTGCAATCGTTAAATCACATTACCATTACATAACCATATAAACATGCTGCATTAAAATGGAAATGATTTTAAAACCCAACTGTTTATAATAAAACATTTTCAAAAACGTTTCGCAAATTTTAGGTTAAAGCTGCCATTAATTGCGTTAAAAACAAAGGTAAGCGAAAGCACTTAATGTTTCCAACGTAAAAACAGCGATCGATACTGTTCGAGACAATCGATAGTGCTAGTGGCGGCATTTCTCTTCTTGCCGCCATCTTGAATTTATTGTGCCGTGAGCGCAAGCATTACACGCGATTACGGTCATTCTCCTATGGCTGCGATGTTTCTTCTGTGTTCCATTTCCAAACAAGTTTAGATGTCCTTTCTTCCTTCGTTATCTGTGACTCTGACATCACGTGTTTATATTGTTTTCGGACTGCGAAAACTGTAAACAGCGGGAAAAATAACATTTTGATGACGTGATATGCGGGAAAATTTAACAGTGTATTAATTTGCAAACAAACGGGACATGAAAAAAAAGTGCAAATCGCGGGAAAACGTAAATATCGGCTGGGCATGTTTACTTTGTGGGCAGCCACGATTGTCTTTTAACGTTCGCTATAACTGTTCGTTTTAAATTTACACTGTATGTTGAAATTAATTTTAAAAAACGATCGATACGCATAAATTTTGTCTGTGGGACAAGATATTTTGAGCTATGGATGCGGGAAAAACGATACTTAAGAAAACTATTGATGTGGACTCCTTAAACCTTGTTTTAATAGGAAAATTTTTGGGACCAACAAAAATAAACGATAGATACGGGAAAACGATGGAAACGAATACAATGCAACGAGTTTCTACTGTACTTCTTGTAAACTTGAAATAATTACTGTTTAACTAATTGAAAATTGTTTACAAATTTACTTACATCAAATTTTATTAGCAATTTAAAAACAAATACTTTGCTATAAATCTCCGGTCACAAAGAGATTACATTCCACGGGACAATATAACTATGTGCAGTATTTCAACAGTCTTAGAAACGTGGCTACTCACATCATCAACATATTTCAGATCGCTCTTTTGTGCGCTCTGAGTTGCCAGTCCACGTATAAGGGATGCCAGGTTGTTGGACTCCTCCACTACTCGCGGCTTGTTGTAATGGTGGATGAGCGGGACAGTTCGGTTTGATTCACGACCTTCATTATACAGCCTGCAACAGTTTACACATTCAAATCAAGTACTTGTCTCTCCGTTCAAAGTGACACATTGAATAAGTTGTTAATATAATTAAAATCAGTATATGCAACATACAGGAGCATAAAATAAGTAAACTCATTTAAGCAAAAAAATTATATGTATGACATTTATAATTTCTTAAGGGTGGAAATGGGCTACTATGCTACTAATTAAACCATAAATGCACTAACGTTTGCACACCAGTCCTTGAGACAAATGACTGCGTTGCCAAGAAACTGTAATTTTGCGAGTATCTGCACATATTGTATTTTTGGTATAGTACTTGTGACATCAGTTAAAGCTGTTACACAACACATTCGGACTGTGGACATATTTTTACTGATTTTCCTTGTAGTTCCTCCCATTCTTGCTAGTTACTTTTTTAGAAATTTGTTTACAGTTCCTGTGAACAAACAGTACTGTCTAAATGAAATTGCTTAACTAACTACAGTGGAAAATCTTTTTTACATTAGAGACCTGGAAAAATTGTTGCAAAATGCAGCAAGTGTAAAAAAAAGAGGGGGGGGGGTTCTATTGAAAATGCTGGACTCATACAATAGGTGTTACATGGTTTGTGCTGATAAACAACTGTTATGCAACTCACCTAAGGTCACCATCCATCATGGAGTACAGGAACCTGATAGCTGCAGTGGCAAAGCTGTTGGACACTGTGGGGTTCACACTCTCATCATACTTCCTGCTGAAGTCATTACTGCTTATCTGTAGCCCCATTTTCTTGGCATAGTCCTCACCTGTCACACAAAACAAAAAATACAAATTCAATCTCCTGTAGGACAGAATTTAAAACAACAGTTATGCTTGATTACAATTTAATAACATTTTCTCACTAAGTCAAATCACCCAGAAGCTATTTGCTCTGTGTATTATGGGAAGAATATAAGATAAAACAGACATGGCAAATACTACTATCATCTAAAACTCCAGGCAAATATAGTGCCTCATGCTAACAAATAATGGAAAGTAAGTTTTAAAATCTAGGCCTGAAGGTCACAATTTTAAGAGGAGACAGGATGTTCCAGAGACAGTGCACATGTCTGAAAGCAACCATGGATACATCTTGCACTCTTCTAAAATCTTACAGCACTTACTACACATCAAGAATCTTAGAAAGGGAGAGGAAAAAAAAGTATTACAGTGGAACACCGGTATAACGTTTCTGAAGGGACTCTAAAATGTGTACTTTATAAAAGGGAATTCCTAATAAGAGGATAATTCCCTTGTTATAAAACAGTTCAAGGGACCAAACATAAGAAAACATAACCAGATAAATGTTATACAAGGTTTCATTATAACAGGGTTCTATTGTATTGCATTTCTTATCAGTAAAGTGATGTCATCCATGTTAACACTTCACACATGCATGCAGATTCTTCTATCCCGGCCATCTACAACCCTTCTCACATACTTATGCCCTTCAATTATCTCTTACATCTACGCACATTTTTTCTTGTGCTTTTCTCTTGCTCTCATTCATTTTCACACTTACATAATCTGATTCTCACATTATTCCACTCTCTCACGCATACTCCTGTTTTCATTCTAGTCTTAATGTGTTACTGGAAAAATGTATGTTGTAGAAAAAATTAAATATCATTTCAATGTGAAGGATGTGAAGAGTGAATTGAGGGGAAAGTCAGGTATGCTTGAACATATGTACACGTTAAATGTATAGGGAAAATAGAATCATGTGCTGTTAGGACTGAAAATGTAAACCTTCAACGGAAAAGGTTAGGACTCCGTACGCCAACCCCAACCACCATAACGGGGACAGTACTCACCGACAATACTAGGCAGCCACTCGCTGTAGGTGATGTGCTGCATCTCTGCCACCACGATCCTGCGAGTCTCCTGGAACAGTGTCTCGTCATCCCAGTGTGGGTTGAGCTCTGCCAGCTGAGCAGCCACCCTGTTGTGTTCCCGGAGCCACACTGTGTGCATCACTACCATGTCTGGGTGCGTGTTTACTCGCATGTCACCTGCAACCACGAACAACCATCCCTCATTAATAGATGTTCACCATGGTCATCAACTAGTCATGAGGTTGGAAGTACAAGACCAAATATTTGTGTTGTGAGCCAAATAATTTGTCCCCGACCATCTACTTAAAAAGTCTCCTGACTTGGTTTGGTAAGTTTTACCCCTCACCATGCCAATTTTGGTTAACATATTCTCTCAATGGAAAAAATTAAGTCAGTTTATGACCTGATCTTTCTCAGGTTTCTGTTTAAGACATGGAGATCCGGACCTTTCAAATAGTACTGCTATCATACTTGTACTGAGACCTTAAATGGACTGCATAATACATGTTAACCAACATTTCTACTCTGTCCAGCTTAACCCCAGACACCTAGTCTCAGCAAGATAGTTCTATTTACATGGCATGGTTACTTAACTGCAGCAACTTGGATAGATTAATGTTGAAACTTTTAATTTTGAGTGCTTACTGAAAGGTTAAATGTAAAAAATGTAAAACATATATTCCCAAAAAAAAAAAAAAAAGTCTTCTCTTATTTACATCCTGACAGGCATGGATGACACTTCCAATTACACTGACAAAATAAAAATTTATCTTATGTCATATAAACTTAATTTCCAGCAGCATCAAACCCTACAAATCTAACGCCTAACTTTTGTACTACAGTATTCAAGTAGCAACTGACCAGCTTTGTAACAGGTGCCAGGTTCAGACAGTTGGCAGTGCTGAGTTGGCTTGTCAGACAGCGGCAGAAACATCTGGCCATTCTGGAATTGTGCGCGAAGTTTTCCCTTGACCAACATCCTGAGTGACTGGGCCTGGTCAGCTGTAGAGCCATACAGCATGGAGCCATCCAGAAAGTGGGTCGCCTGGTTCAACTGCACACAAGACATTGTCATAGTAACCACAGTCTAACAAAACTTATATTAACTACAGTATTTAAAATATACACCTGAAAATGTTAGCTAAATATTAGAAATGAAAGTACTGTAGTTAAATAAATTACTTTAACTAAGCAAAGGGTAAAGTTGATTTACATTAGGTTTACATGTATACATATACTGCGATAAGGACAATTAGTTGTTTTGTAAAAAGGGGAAAAAAATAGCTGCAGCATTACATTAATTAAAGTCAACATTTTGACAACTTTTTAAGTTGTGTTATTTTTAGTGCTGACTTGCATTAACTTTGTAATAATTAAATCCTACCAACAAGAGTTTATTGGTTTTAATTATGTGATTTTGGTCAGTGCTTAACATATTGGTCTTTAGCGCTGATAAAGCATGACAAAGTTAGTATTGAGTGGTGCTAAAATGAAGGGTGGGAGAAATGGGAGATCTCTGAGAAAACTCACTGACTAACGCCATTGTCTGGCATGATTCCCACATGAAAAAATTTGGGTCATGCCTACCAGAATTGAACTTGGGTTGCATTTGGTTTGATGCGAGTTATTGGTTTAATATCAAGTAGCATAAGTAAATAACACATTGTACTATACCCAATGAAATCTGATAAAAAATGAATAATGGATGTCCCTTAGCCACAAATGTATGCCAACATTTGACTACATAACAGACAGTGGGTTTGTGCATGGTTTAATTTCAAATCTTTTTTGTAAAAAAAACTGTCAGAAAACCATCAGTGCAAAAAAAGTGGGGGGAGGGGAGAATTGGGTAAAAAATCTTATTAATATTAAGTTGCACCAAAAAACCTGCTGCATATTAATATTTTACAAGAGCAATCTGAACCAGTTAGGAAAAATTCTATTTCTTCAACAATGCATTCAACAATTTAAATAATTTTACTACAATTATGTATCTAAGTTGGGGAAAATCATATTATACACACATATTGAAACATTAATCACCTGCTCTGCTGGCCCGAAGCTGCAGTCCGAGCGGAAGGCACTCACGGAGCGGACGTAGTTCATGCACTGCACACGGAACTGTGAGTAAAATGGGTCATTTGAAGGGACGTTCACAGGGAAGCAGGACGGATGAATGTAGCGAGGTGGCAAGTGGCTACCGTCTTGTCTGCAGCACATGATCGAGTCACCTGTTGTCACTGTCAACACAAACATACAGACATAGAGCAAACTCATTTATTTTCAAAGTAAATATAATAATGAGAATGAAATTATGCTCAGCATTATCAGTTTTCTTAGACACTAGTCATAAAATTTTCTTATTTATTGCACGTGTTTGCAAATCTCTTTCATTTCGCGCATTATCTAACTAAAAATATACGGTGAACTGAGCTACTTATCATAATTTCATACAAATATTACCAAAATAAAGTAAGGCTAATTGCTGCTTCGTACCACAGTGGTACCAGAAGTGCTCCAAACACTCACCCATCTTGCTGACCGGAGTGAAGACCAGATCATGCTCCACAAACTGTGCCCACTGCATCACCACCATAGTCCTGGAGTTGTCCAAGTCATCACCATCCTTGGTCACCAGAGTGCTGACCTTGCGAGCAGACGGCAAGGCCCGGCCATGCACTGGCCTTCTCGGTTCCTGGATGCCTGCACAACAATGTTTTTCAAAATCACTACCTGGTATGCAAAATGTGTGAAAACAACTCTAGCTACAGTCATAATAATCCAGCCATTTTAGACCAACTACTTAACTACAAGCTGCCAAAGGTGGTCATTTGCCATCATTATTAACTACTGTATTTAGTGTCCCGTCACCTTAGCAATTAAGAAATTCATACAAAGATATTAAAATCGTTGTCAAATGGCCACATGCAATCTGATGGTTTTTTTTAAGGATAAAGATTAATCAACAAATTGGAGAGATGGATAAATTTTTCTGGTTACTTGTGACTCACTCTTTTAATAGGTACCTAAATATGAAGACTGTATGGCAATCTGTTTACATTTACTATAGAATAATTCTTGAATTAACACATGCAGAATAACACTATTTTTACAGTAACACCAATTCATACCAGGAGGAGAACTAGGGCATACAAATGCTAAAATTATGATACTGTAGTCGGTTTTGAGCAATAAATAGTGGAAAAACTTTGTCATTACCAATAAAAATTACAGTAAAAACTAAAATGCAGTACCACTTCTCATATTTAATTCTCTTGACTGTACAGGACAAACTACTGTGATAAAATCATTGAAACATCAGCATGCTTGGCAACATATATCAGTTATAAGCAGTGTCAGAGTAGTACTGGAGAATACCCACCATCACCATAGTGTGGGAAGATGAGTCTCTGGTACCCAGTGAGAGCCTTGCCCCAGGACTGCTGACTTGGGTTGTTGCAAGAGCCATCCACAGAGCGATACTTGGACGGACTGTCACACGCAGCAAAAGGACCATGTTGTAGTGCGCACTTATTTCCCAACTGTGTGCCGTTCAGCTTCATCGAAGCCACCAAGGCCCCACACCTGTCGTCGTCATGGCCAAACCTAGAACATGAAGCACATAACATAAGTTATGCTAAGATTTTCTCATTTTTAGAGTCTGGGTGTGTTTTTGCCAATAATTATGCTTTTAACACCTTTCGGATAACCAAGTTGTGTACCTACGATGAGCCATATAAGCCCATATATTCCACTGGAATTTTTATTTGATGGCAACATCATTTTTATCTAATGAAAACTACTGATACAGTGAAATTACATGAACTGATGTACCTTTGACAAGTATTCTGGGCGAGGAACAAAGATGCTTTGGTGACAATGAGAGAGTCTTTTCCTTGCTGCACGGCCTTGATGTGGGGGTAGGAGGCGATGAGCTGGCCATGGGCTGGGGTGTTGGCATGGACACGGATGTCTGTGCTGGCAAGGTTGTCCTCCAGTCGTGACATCCTAGCCACAACTCCCTCGGCAAAGTTGACAGAGTTGGTCACCACCTCCTCGTCTATCTCCTGCAGCTCTGCAGGGATACCACCTACATCTCGCTTGGCCCTGTGAGCTGCTGGACATACAAATAAACACACTATGTTGAAACCTCATGAACACAAAATTACATTACAACTTACATTACCTTTAATATAGAAGCAATGTTCCGTTATAAAATAAAAAGGTGACTGTGCTATGCAATAAGAACTATCAAAACATCTACAGGTACATATATAGTCTGTGTCATGTAAGAATTCTAGTTGTTGACAGTTGCATTGGTAGTACTGTTTACAGCTGTTCCCATATAAACAGTTCCATATGTATCCTTTTGCCACAGGTTATTTCTGCACAAACACACTTACATAGCTGACTGTCATAAAGTGCCGTGCATTCAAATGTAAACATGTCCCACAACAGCCATCAGAACTGAAAAAAACTAAAATTCTTATGTAGACCTACTAAACTTCATGTAACACTAATTTTTTCCAATGTTTAATTTACAATATTATTTTGTTACAGACCAATGTAGCCACTAAAAATAAATTTGGTAACCTTAGTAAAGACACTTGAGATTCAAAAGCAAAGTTAATTGCATTTAATTTCATATAACGGGAACAAGTGCCTTCCCATGGTCAGCTGAACTATAAAACCATATAAAACAGGTAATAGCAATTGTCATCAGATTTTAGACATAACTATTTCCAAATACTATGCTAATAACAGAAATGTGCAAAAAAAAACCTAGCGAAATGGGTGGAGTTAGAGATTTTGGTCAGCGCTCAACGAAGGGGTAGGGGAAACGGGAGATCCCTGAGAAACCCACCAACCAATGGCATGATTCCTACATGTGAAAATCAGGGGACCGACCCCGTCGGGAATAGAGCCCGGATCCCCTTGGTATGAAGCGCATGATCTGACGACTCTGCCACCGCGAGTCCCGGCATGGGTGGAACTACTGAATTAAGTAATGTTATTACTTTACTGTTAACATAAGTTTTCTCTCATTTATATGTTTGGCAAATTGTTGTTTCTGTTTTAGTCATTTATTTTTAGTCATGGCAATGAAAACTAGTTATTCATCAAGGAAAGAATGTTAAATCTCTACGATGTTATGTTTGAAGCACAACTCTGATAATAATAAATGTAGCCTAGTGTGCTGTTTACCTGTTGGCTTCAGATGTAAAAAGAGTACGTGTTCTCACGCAAGCTATCCAGCATCGGTTTATAGAGTATTTGCTATTTTCAGGAATATTTTTAATGACTTGCATAAAAGGACTTTCCTGTACCACAGAATTAATAAGTAACAGAATTCACAAGACCCAATTTTTAGTGAACTCATTTTCTCTTTGGGTTGTCATGGTATAAGGGTTGGTAGTTGTGTGGTTGCCAGTGGATCAGTAGGCTATTGATATCTTGATGTCCTGTTAGGAGTATACTAACCAGCATAATTTGATTTTTGTTGTACTGAAATTCTACTTGGCACAGTTTCGTGATCTATGAATAAATTTACACCTAAATGATATCACACTTATCACTTCTATATATACGACTGAGATACATACAACTTATAATAGCCTATTTTAAGAAACATGCGTGGTTATAAAGACCAATGTCTCAATGCCTGTGTTTCCCGACAGCTAATATAATCATTAAAAAGCTCTCCCATGTAGGCCTATCGACCGACAGTATTATTTATCATGTGACATTATGCAGTGCCACTGTCCTATGGAAGACACATTTACTCCGTGTAAGTTTACAACTATTTAAAACTCCCTTTGCATTAATCACAGAAATTTTAAATGCGGACTAGAGATTTACTACTAGTGTCGGAAAAAAATTCCCCAAAGCCTGACAGATTGTGACTTCAAATATTTGTATGATAGGTATATGACTAAATGAAATACTAAAGCCTCACATTCCCTCTTTGATTTACAACTGAAATTATATTTCAATAAAAGTAGTGTCTGCAGTACCTACCTTCTATGTCGCCAATAATGTTGTGGATGGCCAGCGGGACCCTCAAAGCTTCCACATCAACCTTGGACAGACCAGACTCCACCCCAAACTGCATGACAAGCAGCATGATCACACCCACCACCACAGAGGCGCACACCATCTTCATTCCACCTGCAATCAACAGCACCAGTCATAAGTACACTACCATAATTACCTGAATTTTACAAGCATCTAAGTGTGGTAGTCTATGTATACACTATAGGCCCTACCTTTACTGACATTCAATAACAGTGTTGTATTATTACATAGGCGTGTATTAATGATGAAAGATTAATGCTTGAAATAGGCTTCTTCTAATAAACATTTATATTTGTTAATTTTTATGAGCATAATACACTGCATACATCAGTTAATGTTAAAAATAGATTTATAACTACATACAATCAAACGTTAAAAACAAAATAACAGTAATTGTCAACAACTATGTGCTTTATTAGTTCAGGGAAAATTTAATAATTCTATCGAATGAATTATACACATACCTCGGATAAAGCTAAGGTATACAAATCACATGTGCACTGCAATTGCATTGCACGAACAAAAAGGTACTTCCTTCAGTGTTACCCGAGAGAAAATTTTATATTTGTCACTAAAGATTTTGTTTTTAAATAACTTTATATACTACAGAATTTCCAAACTATCAAACGTTAAACTGAAAAATGTAATATAAAACAGAAGAAGGTACTATGAGGAATGAACATAAACACACGACTTTTTTTTTACTGAATTAACAAGAAAAACTAAATCCAAGGGAACCGCAAAACCCATGGAATGGCAATCCTGCCTATCAATATTTTATTAAATGTCTCGAGTAAAAAATCGAAATCTCGAGTTTAAAAATCGATAATCCATATGCTCGTTGATATGAACGCATGTCGCATACGCAACTTGATTTACCAGAACGACAGCAAGGCACCACCTCCATGCAAGGCTCTCATCAGCCGAGCCTAAAATGATTGCGACTTAAAATGCAAAAAGTGATAACTGCAGCTAAAATTCTAAAAGAAAAAATTAGTGCAAGATAGTCCTCATCTGGCACACAAGAGTTCAATAACGTACCATAAGCACACAATTCAATTAACATAACAATACGTATAACCCCAACAATAAAAAAGCGTTTCTTTTTCTACTTAACAGTTTGTACGTTTTTATAAAGTATTATTTGAAAGCAGGTAATTACAGAACAGAAACAGCAGAAAAGCATGCCATGATTTCGAAGAAAATAATATCATTGCTTACCTGGAACATGTTGTAATGGGCTCTTTAATGCCAGCGTTTTCAGCTCTAAGCTTTTGAGTGCAGAGTCGCTATTAGAGCGTTGTCCTAACAGATTCACTGTTCTTGAGGACCCTTTCATTGTGTAAAACAAAATTAAATCTTTGGTAAAAGGAACTGAATAATACTTATGTTGAACTTTTATTCCTTTTGATAATGACTAGAATAGTTAATTCACTAACTTATCCTTTATGAATGCAAAACGTATAACTTAAAGCTCAGATCAAAATTAACAAATGAAAGCAGGATCAAACTAACGTAATAACTTTCGTCGCGTGAGAAATATATCTAACTTTCACCGCCACGGATATTATTTGTAAACACTTCTCGGAACTAAAACGTGCTCGTAGAGCGGTATGCATTGGCTGCTGCAGTTTGCGAACGCTTCCTGCGTGGTAGCCGTATGCCTGCAGACTGAAAATGCCACACCCAATAACTCGTATATATGAGCCGCACTGGGCTTGAGCGACGTTACGTTAGCTCCGGTTCGGCTGTGCCTTCCCCACCTTCCCTTCCCATTTGCCATATCCCCCTCCAGCAGCGTACGCAGCATTTCCCCATTTCCACCTTCCTCTCCTTCTCCGCCAGCTCGGCACACACTGGAAGCTTCTCCCAGGGATGTCAAAACCTGCTACACTTGCAGAGTATACTCTGTTCGTGGTAAATTGAGCACTCAGCAGAACTTGCAATTAACTAAAAATATGTTTTATTGGACTAATGTTAACTTTTGAGAGTGTTAAATGGTTTACATTGGTTTTTAGTTACGTGGAAGTTTTTATATTAAAAATAGTAAAGATGGCTGCAAATCTGCGGAAAAAAAACTTTATGCGGTGCTCATTTTATCGTGAACGGCCTATATATAGACAGCATCGCTGGCAAACAAATTTGCAAATATGAGACTCGTACGCTTACTAAATTCGTTCGGACCCCTTAAGCTAATTTTAACAAACGAAAAGTAAAACAAAAAATAAATTTGTACGTATTAAACTTTTGCTGCTTTCAGGATAAATCTGTGATGATTAAACATGAGGAAAAGCAGAATTTTTTTTCCGCGCTATACATTTGATTTACATTATTGTTGTGATTATGCCATTACAATAGATGACCCTTCAAACATGATTGAAAAGAAAAATGTATTTGTACTCAATTTCAATAAGTTAATGATGAGAGAATACTTTGCAAAGGCGATCAAATATTATTGTAATTTTACGTTTAAGATCATGGTTAAGTTTATAGTAGTTTCGTGTAACAGAACCTAACATATGCATTTAATTAGGGTAAGTTGATTCAAATCGTAGTTAACGTAAAATGACCAATATTTGTTTACATACAAATTTTCTCTTCAAATGGGCGATTCCTAAAACAATGGCAGAATAATGAGGTGTGAGGTGGCAGAACATTGCCTCCTTAGCCATAATGTTCCCAACAGCATACATGTCAAATGTTGAAGTGAACGTGTGTTTACAAGAAATTATGCTTTTGAACAAAATATTACAAAACCTGGTTATAACCTGGTTATATTTAAAATGTCAGAGGAAACCGGAAGGTATTTAAATAGTAGTAGGCTGCTGAGCATCAAAACAATCACTTCAAGCGACGAGATTTTGTTTTGTAAGTTCTGTATTGGAAATAATTGAAAATATTAATTAATGTAACTTTGAAACGAACTGCTACAGTTGCCTTCGCCAGTATTCCCATTAGGTTTTGATGGTAAGTGTTATTGGCTTTACAGCGAACGAAAGGGTGGAAGTAAACTAAACACACTTGGAGTCTGGGTTCCAAGAGGGTCATCGTTGTAGCGGCATTGCCGTGTCAATAACCCTGCACTGTTTGTGGCTGTAGAGGTGACATGTGTTGCTTTCAGTTTTCACTTGGAATGCACATATACCAGTGAGGGAGGACGACACATGATTACCCCTTTCCCTCTTTTACACATACATACATATTTCGAAGAAATGAAACATACTTTTATCTACGAAACGAAAATCTTGCGCAGTGCAAATTTTTAACATAAACATTGACAATAAATACTTATGTTTGTGCCGATACAGAGATATTGCTGATACATTTCCAATCCAATCCTTGTTTTTACTTTTAATTCTTCCCTTCCGTTCTCCCTTTTTCTGTTTTACAAATATTGAGTCACGCTACGCCTATTTACATTTTGTCAGTACTTTGATCTGAGTTGGTTTCGAAACCAAGTTTATGCATACTTTCTAGTGCATATTAAAAATGCATCGATGGCGTTAAAGTTACTAACTTTAAATACAAACTTAAGGAATGCTAATATTTAAGGTTATTACAACTTAATGTAGTGATGCCTAAAATATTGTAAATAGTATGCCTTATATGAGACGATTATAACAGCAGTACAGATAGCTATAAAACAGGTCATTAATTTGTTAAATGTTAGACTTTAAACAATTATGAAAATTGTAATTCCTGCGGTAACAAAATCGTATCGGCCGACTTTATAGTTAGCAAAAAATGCTGGCTTGCGAATCGGGTCGAGTGACATCCATGAAGGTGAAGTTAACGGCGGCATGTTGGACACCCCTTCCGTGAGAACAGCCAACCAGCGCTCGGTACTTTTCCATCACACCAGCCGTTCGTGCCCAATTCCCCTCTCCGAGCCCCTGCCTGCCCTGCCACAATTGCGCACCGTTTAGCACAGGGATCAAACTGCCATTTGTGAGATAAGCTGCTGCCATTAAGTTGTTAAGATACATACACACCCACACTGATAAGATACAGATTAATTCTGCTTCATTATATGGCTGGTCTGAAGTAAGAAGATTATTTTTGTGTGGAGTCGTGCCCTCAACAACATGATAATACGCATAGAGTTAAATAAAACTAAAAAATATCAGCTATTATTGTAGGGATCAACTATAATAATTTATTATTTACGTTACGTATAGCGAGTCACAATACTAAAACCAAACACATTGAATATTATCTTTCTTGTTCATTACGTTTAGTCTATCCTGTCTAGTTAGTGTCTACTGGCATAGATATTTTGCGGACCGATTCAATCAGGCACTATAGCAGGAAACTATTTTATAGACTGCCTGCAACTTCAAAAGGAGCAATGCAACACAAACCGGAATGGTAAGCGCAAGCAGTCAACAAAACCACGCCAACTTTCACGTTAATGCGATCACGTGTTCTGTGCGTGATATCCCTTCCAGCTCTCCCCTCCCTTCCAAGTGCTTTGTCCCCTACCACAAGCCGCCATCACGCCACTCTTACAGCTCAACTGAGTCATCTAGGCGTGGCGGCTGGCGCAGTATACCACACATTTCATTTGTTTCATTTATTTCTATATTTCTCTGTGGGTTATAATGTAACATATCTTAAAAACGAAAACAACTTACACTAAAATGAAGCAAAAAAAACTGTGCCGTTTTTTGGTCACCAAAAAAACTTCAGATGCTATTTATCCTACTGTATTGCTGTTGGAAATAAATAAATACAAAAACCTTGCGTCTTTGACTAAAACATCCAACCTTCACAATATTAAGTATTTCAGAGAGTAAAGTAACCATCATCAAAAGTGCAATGTGTACATTAGTGCCCGCTGACAAAGTTTATTATTTGCACTTTGTTACTCTATTATAGTGCCGTGACATTTTTAACATCAATCACATGGTCTGCTCACAGATTCTTGTTGTAGATGTACAGTACATGCAAGTAGCAAGACTGACTTTTACTTATGGAAAAAATTTTCGCGCTGAACGACTTTTTGTAAATGGAAAATTTCTTATTGTTCGACATGTTCAATCTCGTTGCTGTACGCATGTTTTGAGATTTCCACGCAGTTCGTTTTAGCGGCGTAATCCGGGAAGTGGAATTGTATATGGCATAAATAATACTTTCGTAAAATGAAAATGAGTTTTAGATGTGTTTATGCGTTTTGATTCGCAAGAAAAATAGTTTACGGAAGTAGTAAATTTTAATATTCTAATAGTGCATTTTACATGTTCTAGCTGCGTTAACTCTCCAATAAGACTACGACCTGTAAAAAAAACTTTACGTTAAAATGGTGAACAATTTCTGCACACACACAGCATTCTGGTAATAATATCAGCTCTTTTGTTTGGCAGCCAATTTACGTAAATTCGTGACCTAAGCAATACATTTAAGTAACGTCGATTTCAACAAACGTTTACACATTGTACTATATTTGCTACCCGTTAGGTACCCACCGACAAATTTAAACTGTAAGGACGTATTTAATCAGATCTTCCCATAACTACCTGGTAGATAGGCTGTGAATAACATTCGTTATTCAGTGACAAAATCTCGGTATATCGTATACCTCGCGCAGTTTATGAAGAAATAAGGCAAGTTCACAGAATGTCGTAGTTCATTATAACGGTGTAGCTTTAAAAATATATGGGGAATAAATGTTCTTAATTTTTTACGTAAAACGTTGGTTATTCCTGTATCAAAATTTTGCGCGAATATGTGACATATGTATATGTTCAGAAAGTTCGTAAACTATAAACTTTAATTTTATATGATTTTAGCATTTCCGTGTAAACATTTTCGCATGCAATTTTAAACAATGCCATAAATTAATTACCACACTTACACTTACGCACACCAAATGACGAACTTTTAGAAAATATTAACCTCGGACATGTTATCTTTTATTCCATTTTGTAGGAGCCATTGTTGAGTTGTTTAGAAAAGAAATTATATGAAAATATTTTGAGGAACATTGTTTAAACTGTGGGGATTTCAAACAATGATAATGTAGCGGAATTCCGCTAAATTTGGTAATATTTAAAACACTGAGTGGAGAAATATTCGTTTGGCAGCACAGTTTTTAGCTGACTATAATACGGTTTACGTCGATTTTTTACACAATAGATATAAAAATAAGCCTCTAAGAGAGTACATAATGTAAAGTGCAGTATCAACATGGTAAATCCTATTCATTACTTTAGGCTAACTATTTGAGAACGTTTTGAAATCATTATTTGCTATGTATATATTTTTTTTTATTTGGCGGAAAGTAGACATGCTAATGATTTTTTAAACTGTAATTAGCAACATTGGTTTTTCAAATGTATTAGAGTAAGGTTACATCTACTATTATATACAACGATGTTTGAATTTCTTGTGGACGAGTTTAGCAAAAGAAAATATCCGTCGCAGTTTGCACTGGAGTCGGTAAGAGTGCTAATAAATGAGAGCAGGTAACAAAATTATCGTTACTTATGCTGAATAAACACATAAATTACAATTGTTTTTACTGTAAAACAGTAATTTTATCTTTATAAATGTATTCGAAAGAGGTAATATCACTTCGATGTTAACCGGAATTGACAAACCACTAATACCGCTGAGTTTCGTAACCTGTAGTAAAAGTAACCTTAACCAGAGTGACAGTACAGCAACTAAGACCAATGTGGTTGATGAAAGCTATTCTGACGCTGTTACTTGAAAGCAACGGAGTATCTTGTCCCTCTCGTGGAGTGTAGGCATGCGGGTAAACATTTCAACAACAATGTGTGGCCTACCTTCCAGGCTATTGTACCACCCCAGCTTGTAAACAAATCTTGAGCGCGCAGAAACGTAACAATACTACACTTACACTTCACTTGTTTTTTTTTTCCTGGGAATTATCGCCAATCTATTGATAAACGTAGTTGTCAAGTTTTTCGATACGCTCCACCAACATGTCACATACTTTGCACACTAGGCTGTACGCGGTAAATTAAATAATTGTTGAAGACCATCTTGATATATCACGAAGTATATTTCATTGTGGCCTCAACTGAATCGGTCGTTGTTAAAATGTAGGCCTACTAAGTCCAAATTTCAATGAAAATCTGTTTTTAATGGTAACGTACATATTTTGGTACGCTAGAGTAACCGAAATTTAAAGGAACTTAGTCCTTACCTCATGTGCCTTGTGTAAACTAGATTTAAAAAATCTAAGTCCCTGGATTTAATAATTTTCACGACTATTATTTTTCGTCATACTGTATTTTAACAATGACTGATTCAGTGCTTATTGCTTACCTGGCCTACCCACGGAGTATAAATGGGAAATCATTGTCAGAAAATACTTGAAAATTGATCAACATTAATAGTAACACTCTCAACGAAAAAGTGTGAAGCGTGAAATGTCTAATACTGTCACTACCTTATTATTTATCTTGAATGTTTCTGTGGCAGTATTCCTTAATACATTTTACGTATAATAAGGTTTGTTAGAAGAGTTAACTACAAAATTGAAAAATTTGAAATTAATTACTTTAAAGTTAATTTCCTAATTAAATTTTGTGACTGCAAGCTTGATCGATAAATTTCCTTTTTGGGTATGGTGCACTGCCATATTTAATGTAGTATATTCTCACCTACCAGCATTCCTGAAGGCATATCAACATTTTCGACATTTCATGCTCTAAATGTTAGTCTGCTACACCTTTTTACATTGCTAGATAGTAATATACTTCGATGTTATCTTACATTTGTTGCAAGATAAAGAATATTGTGTTATTTCATATCTTTCAACAAATATAATATAATATGAAAGTAATTTACTTTCAAACAATGTAAAAAAAAGTGTAGTAGGCATGGGCGTCCCGAAGGGGGGGGGGAGGCAAAAAAAAAGGTCACTAATTGTCAGGCACTGTGAAAAGGTCTTAATTTGCGTCAAATGCTGCAAAAAGCATGTTTTTGCTTATAATAGATTAGTTTTATGATAGCTAAACTTAAATTTCTAAATCTTTGCCCCCACTTGAAATAATTTCTGGTGACGGCCATGAGGCTAACATTTTCAGCATGAAATGTCGAAAATGTAGATACGTCTTCAGGAAAGCATGTGGCGAAGAAAATACACACATTAAAGATGATCAAGCACCATCCCCTTGACTAAATGGTATTTTTTAGCTTAAAGGGATAAAAACAACCTGATGGGCTTTAAAAGTTCTCACTTTACCGTGAAAGATCTATAGCTAGTTTTTAAGGGGAAGGGGTGATAACTGGTGGAGCGGTTAGACACTGCATATCAAGAGTGGGGATGAGGGTGAGGAGAGCGACTGCTTGGCCTTCAGAGCGCCGGCCTGTGATTGGCTGCTGTAGACACACCTCCTTGTTGACTGCGCCGCTAGGGTCGTAACACACAAACAATTCGTTTAGCACCACTCTGAGCCAATTGTCAGCTCACGGCTAACGAGCGTGCAACCTTTGCAAGACGACACGTCGCTAAAATTATCCGCAAATAGAACGTGGTCACGCGCGAAGTTGTCGCATTAGCAGCCACTCCAGATTTCAATCTGCGACGTCGGTTGCTAATATATATTTTTTCTTTCTCACACAGAGATCATCGTTATTCTTAAGCAGCTGAAGTGTGATGTATCAGAGATTATTTACACGTTAAATTCACTTACCTACGCTGATTATCTGCTTTGAAAAACTAGTTACGCAGTGAGTACGAACCCCAGAAATAAGTGAAAAGATTTTTGTACTAACTTTTACCTATACCTTACGTGCACATCTGCAGTTCTGCATCACGGTCCGTGACTGGCTGATTTAAACACTCAAGCTGCATTGATTGGTTTCAATACGCAGAATCGCATATCACAGAGTTGTTTTGGAACATGCAAATCTTCTAAAGTTTTGTGAATCTTCAACAATTACATCAAGCTAAATGACTGTTTAGTACGACGGTGAATGATAGTCGGATCATTTTCCTTTTATTCCAACCATATACATGATTTTTCTGCAAGTTTTGTTATTTTATGTAAGTGAAATCTGACACTCAAACTCGTTGTGTGTATACAATCAGTAATAGTGATGTTCAAAAGTCTAAGATCTTTGGCCGTTTCAGTTTTAAAAAATATTTGACACAATAATGTTTTCTTTGTAAACAATAATCCAGACGTTCGTGTAGATCACAAGAACTATGGCTACAACAACATTTTTGATAAATAAGAAGTAATGAAAATGCATCATAGAAGCTCCGAAACTCGAGATTTAAGGCCGTGTTTGAGAAGCGGCTTTAAATTTTTATTTACATCTTTGCATAATTGCCTAGTCACTCGACGATTTTGGCCCGCTGATTCTCTCTCAGGCGGTCGGCAAGAGAACCGTGAGTCGGGAAGAGTTCGCAGACCTCTCAGAAAACATAGTAACACGACTGATGTGGCTGTAAGAACAGTATGTTTCTGGTTACATATGACAAGTCCATATCTCGGAAGTTTCATAATGTGAAGACTAATGCAGAGATTATTACCTATCACTGTAGAGACATGAACTTTTCGCGAAAAGAAATTTGCCTCACTTTGTGTCAGTGACTTGTGTGCACGTCTGCAGACTTGCTTCATGCGGTCAGAGATTGGATGTTTTGACATTCGTGTGTCGTGGGGTTTTACACGCAAATCACAGACGTGTGGTGTTACAGTAACCTTATTGTGATTGGTACAGTCAAATGAGAAACGTCACAGTTCAAAGTCACGCTGCCAATATCTATGAAGCAGAACTGCAGACGTGCACATAAGGCACTGGAACAAAGTGGGGCAAAATT
>PNEQ01004513.1:22070-57927 GCA_003012365.1 Medauroidea extradentata | reverse complement strand
TAGAGGATGGGGGCTTCAAATACCTTCGACAGATCAGTGTAATGCACAGCGGGGTTGCCTACGCTGAGTTTTCATTGCGCTCCCCTACGAAGACGGTACATTTCCGCCTACGGGTTTATAGTTAAAAAGTGCTTGTTTTGGCTCGTACTACCTGCCCTCAAGCGTTGTATCATGAATTAATATACACCCTGTATATTATTAAAATCAGTACAAAATTGATACCTACCACACTTGAACTCTGAGAGAGGAACACTGACTGTTGGCATGTTGCGAATACTTGTTGGATATGAACAGAATGTGTCCACACCTAGCACAGAGTGGCTTTCGTGCCACTGAGGAAACCACTTCAGATTACAGTCACATAGCAGACGTGTTGAATTCATTACCAGATACTCAAGATGTTGCATGTCCTCAAATGGATTTTCTTGTATGGTAGTGATGTTGTTGCCACTAAGGTCAAGATTTCTAAGTCGCTCTAGGCCAACAAAAGCCTTCTTGTTGATAGACTTTATGTGGTTCCATGCCAAGCAAAACCTGTTAAGATGTCTTAGACCATTAAACGCACCATTCAAGTCTTCAACTATCCATGAAATTCTGTTGTTGTTCAGCTCCCTAAAGAACAAAAATACAAACAATATGCGAAACAAAGAAATTAATAGTAATTTATGAATTTTAGTTGGAAATACTTAAGTATAACAAGATTTAAAACCACACACTTAATTTTTAATATAATCCTAAATAACATAATGTTTGCAGTATGTAACTTTCATATAAAGAATAGAAAATTAAATATTATACAGTAGCAATAAACATATAACACTGAACTCAAATATACTTCCTGTAAACAATAACATAATGTTACGAAATAGTGAAAAACAGATCAAACAGTACCCACAAATAGCTAAATAATTGCTGAAGAACCTATTTAAACAATTAACTTTATTAATTACATTTTTCTGTTTTTAAATTTAGTCAACTTCAATTGAATATCAATGTACTCAAATGTTACTTTAACATATATTTTACAAAAGAAAGTCCAGTTAAATAATGTATATACAGGTTGTTCGGAAATTCGTATTACGAAATTCAAGGGCTAGTAGAGGGGACTGAATTGACAATATTTTGAATAGGAAGCCATGTCCGGAAAGGTACAGTTTCATGCTACAGCCATTATGATGTGTTGGATGTGCCGGTGTTGTTTTGCAACCAGATCGGCAGTATGACATCAGAAGAGCACCATGTCAAATGAGGTGTGATGTAAGGTACAGAATTAAGTGACGTTTGACTCATTCATTAGAGAAGAAAGTAAAATTTATTTGGTAACAATACCAGAACAAAGAAAAAAAAATAACATTTGTGTCAACAATGGGAAAAACAAATTTCTGTCTGTCTTCTGCACTGGATGTGTCCCATACGAAACTGTTCACTACAACAGAGGCTCAATGTGACAACCAGCAACATCACTGCACACACAGTACCAATGAATCGTGTTCCGGTACACTCATTCCATCACACCAGGTGTCCCGTTAATCTCTTGTGCAGCGACCATAACTCGTGCCACCAGTTCTTCCTCGGTCTCAACATGAATCTCGCACACCATAGTCTTCATACGACCCCGCAGGAAATAGTCCAATAGCGTTAAGTCCGGCGATCATGAGGGCAATGCAGTAGGACCACCCCGGAATATCCATCTATGCCCTAATCCTTGGTTAAGATGTTCCCGAATGTCACATGTAAATTGCGGCGGTGCACCATTGTGGGAAACCACAGTTCTTGATGGACAGTCAATGGTACGGCATCCAAGAACATAGGCAATACGACCTGTAGGAAGATTAAGTAAGCAGCACCCATTAAACCAGTTGGAAGAAGGTACGGCACGATCACTTGACCGTGTAGAATGCCTGCCCACACATCAATTGAAAATCTGTGTAGTAATCCCATGACATATGTTGTATGAAGATTGTCTGCCCAGACAAGGCTGTTTCGAGACCTGAGAAGACACTCCCTCGTGAATTTACATTCATCGGTGAACAGAACTCTTCATAGAAAGTGGGACTCATCAATGCAGCGCTGCAGAAAACCCTGTACAGAAGTTAACACGTTGTAACATTGTAGGTTTTTGACATTTTATAGGGATATACGAGATAAATATATTTATCAATCCTTTCTTTGTATTTCTATGTCCGATTATATTTTTAATTTCATATATACACACAGGTATTAATTTTAATGATATCTGTAGTAATTATTCAAATCAATGAACAAATTTAATTAATTATTTAGGTTTTTATGCATGTGGGTACGTGTTGTGTTGCTTTGGGGACAGAAGGAAAAAGCAGACTTTTTTTAATAGGCAGGTGTGCGCTAGGGTTTAGATTTATCCAGTTATGGCTGGTTGGCCGGGTAGCAACAAGTCGGGTTATCCTTGTTTGGAAGAATTGCACAACTAGGTTTGCTGGATGCCCAATTACGAAGAGGCGTGGGTATCATTCTGTCTCTAGAGGGTGGTGTGTGTATTGAGCAGCCGGTAGGAGCACAGCACTTGAAGGTCAGGCTAGAGGGACGCTAGCAGCTAAGCACTTGATTACTTAAGAGTTGTTCCCCGGTACTCGGAATGTCCAGACACAGCTAGGGTGTAACACTGGTCCGTGTAATCTTTAAGAAGGCAAATATGATGACAAAAGGTGAGGAAGGCTATGATGTAACAAGAAGAAGAGGACTTCTTTTGCTACTGTGGGCAAAGTGAGATGCCCCAACTTCCATGGTTTCATCTCATATGTTTCTCATATGCTTGGCGCCTAAGACAGTCCGGCGTGCGACGTGGTACAAAATCAGCTGAATGCAACGCCTGTACCCTTTGTGGATGGTAAGGATGTAGTTCTTGCACATGCAGAACCTCCCACATTATGCTGTTAGAAACATCAAGCGCACGCTATTTTTCGCGTACTTGCTGATGGGTCATACTCAACATAGTGCAGTACAGTCTCTTCCAATTTGGAGGTGCAGCGTCTCTTTTGAGCAGCACAGTCCCTCCTCTCGACGGGTAAGGTACCTCGTTCTTAGGGTCCTTGCACAATTCTGGCAAAAAGGGTATGCAATGGAGTTGTGCGTTGTGAATATCGCTCTCGATACAAGCGACAAGCTGCTCTTCCATTACCTTCCACTGCATTGTACGCCAACATCATGTCCTTGTATTCTGCAATGTGTACTGAAACATGTTGATCGGATATACAGGCATGTGAATGGGGTTCCAGGCATGATACCATAGCAAGGTAAACGTCACGTGCCATCAGGTGATCCTCTGCCATCCTATCCGGCTGCAACATAACAACACCGGCACATCCGATACATTGTAATGAATGTAGCACATGGAAACGGTACGTTCCCGGACATGGCTTCCTATTAAAAATATTATCGACTGAGTCCCCTCTACTATCCCCAGAAGTTTGTAATAGGAATTTTCGATCATCATATATACATATATCATATCCCTTATCCTTATATAATATATAAGGATAAGGGCAATGTGTAGAAACCAACTTTTCAGGTCGGGAAATTTTGGGATGTGAAAAAAATTTCCCTCAGGGAAATGGGACAGAATAGCAGGAAATATATTAATTTTTAATTTTTGAATAGTAACAAAAGTATGCACTCCAAACTGTAGGAAACATAACAGCTAACAAATTGTTCCATAACTTAGTACACACTTGTTTGCACATTTAACAGAAGTTTAAACATTTTTTTGGCCTAACAATTAATCTATATTTGTTTTAATTCTTAATATATTCAACAGTAATTTCTGTGTGCAAGAACTTTCCTAACATTATGTATATGTAGCAGTTCCTCAGATGAACGTCGAATAGAAACCTAGAAACTATTACACTTATCAGCTTATTGGCGGGCATGACTAAGGTTTATTCTACAATGCAAATGTTACAAATTTGGAATGTAGGCTTCATTCTCAGTACATAATTTCATAGCTTGTGGCAGTAAGAGTTTGAATTGATGTAGGTGAGTTTTGGTTTCTACAGTCTAATGAAATACTTATATGAAGTAACACGTTTCTCAACAGTTCCAGAGGAACAGAAACTAGAGACAATACACATAGGTTGGCACATAATGGCTACTTTTTACTTCAATATTTTTTTACTTTGACTGTGTATGTAGTCTGTATGTCATTTATTGATTTATAAATCGGTTAAAAAAACATGCAATGCAAAATGCACTAACAGATTATGAAAATAATACTTAATTTATTGATAACTTAGTTCGAAGTGCTGCCGCCAGGTAACAGCAACATGCAGGGACATAAAAGTAAAACTTCTATGCATCCTACTACACTGCATGCGCTGTGCCATATTGAGACTCTGGATGCCACGCAGCATCGAGAAAACATTTTGTTGGTATAATTGTTTTACAGTAGCGCCTCGATTTTGCTTACACTCATTTAATGAATAAATTGATTTAACGAAAAAACTTTTAGGAACCTTCAAAAAATTACAAAAAATGTATGAAAAAACTAAATGACTTTGACAAAACAATATAAATTGTAATGTAAGTCTACAAAAAATTGTACCACTGGCCGCACTATATATTTTTTTCTCCGTAGATAAGCTTAAACCATCCGCCAAGAAACAAAAAAAAAAAATAGTTAAAATTTGTTGAAAACTTTAGCTGCAGGAGTGACTTCGAGATAAACATGCGCGGGTGCGGATGAGCGTGCAAGCGACTCTCTGTGTACAGTTGCGTAACAAGTGCGTGCCTAGATCCTCATTCCAGCGGCTGGCGAGTGAACAAGTATCTAGGTATCCAGTCTCCAAAAAGTGGCGAACTAATTCACAGATAGTGCTTCGCGTCTCTGTTAGAATGCAACGGTGTCCAGCGTGATTATTTTCTGTTGTGTCCCAAGATAAAACCAGCGAGTTTAAAAAAAAAATGTAACTATATTATTTATACAGACTTTTTACAATAAATTCATTGCCAAAAACTTAAATAACTTGTTTCTCCAATGCTTAAAGATCACTCTAGTGCAAACCAACTTTAGCAAGCAGACCTACCAGTTTGTTGAACGAGTGTGGTTGCCTACAAGCTACAATGGTTGCCGCAACGAGTATTTAATTATTATTTTATTGTAGTCTCGCAAACTTTTAATTCAGCTTTCAATGATGAACAGTACATAGTAGAATTTCATTTATCATAATATTCAATAAAATATTTGGTCCTCCAAAACTGGATATGATGAGTGTGTTTTTTGTGCTACAAAACAACATAAAGCAGATGCCAGAAAACAAAAACCCCGGCCATTACATAATAACAACATGTAGGTGAGTGCATGGTTATCCTTGTGTTATTCAGCGTATTTGGTCCTTTCACACAAATCCAACAAAGTCAGGTTCATCTATATTAATTTATACTTTTTCCCTTGTGCATCGAAAGGCATGGCAGATTTAAAATCACTCATCCGAAAACACAGGTGAATAAAGGCTAAATTAACAAGATTTACACTGTCTGTTGATGCCTACCAGCAAAGGCAAGACTTAAACTTGAATTGCAGCTCAACAGAGCAGAAACATTTTTGATGAGTTTGAATACATTTAAAAAATAGAACTGTTATATGAAAACAATATGAACGCCACTTAGCGACAGGATTTTGAAACTCAATTTTTTGCATACATAGTGAAGGCTAAGGCATTAACTATAAATTCACACAGTTCATCCTCATCAATGAATAACCACACGTCCAGCACTAAAGACAATTTGACAGAAACATCATTAGCAGTGAAATTACCCAACACATATCTCCCGACTTTCAGTGGCAACTATGAAGACTGGCAATCATTTGGTGAAATTTTTAATTCTTTAATACCAACTCAGGTCTAGCTGACATTCAATAGTTAAACTACCTGAAGTCAGCATTAGCAGGTGAGACTGCACACGTAACAGAATCACTTCAGTAGACTGTAGCAAATTATGCCGTAGCATGGATACTGTTACAAAACAGGTTTGAAAACAAACGTTTGATAGTTCAAGGTCATGTAAAGACTCTGTTTGAGCAACCTGCTGTTCAAAGGAGATCTGCCTCTGCTTTAAGGTCACTGATTAATAACTCTCAAAAACACATCACAGCATTAGAATCATTGCAGCAGCCAACAGCACACTGGGACACATTCATGATTCACATGCTATTATCAAAACTTGATGCAGTCACCCTAAGAGCACGGAAGTCGGAGAATGCATTTTGTTAACCTCTAACATTTGACGATTTTTCCAAATTCTTACAACAAAGATGTTGAATGTTGGAAGCCATAAACAAGGGATGGAAAGGTAATGCCAATACTACACCATCAAACAAACCTCAATTTAAGCCTACTGCATGCAAGCAACATACTGTAGCACATCCAGGTTCTACCATGAAATGTAAATTATGTAATGGGGTACACCAAATCTTTCTATGTTATCACAGCGTTTATCCTCGTTCATGTATTCATATTTCTCACTTACATGTTTTCTTACTTGTTCATATAAACAGCAAGTTGCAATTTAATAAAAGCTGGGTACGTGTAAAATGATGTCTCATGTCTTAGAATACGGAAATCAATATTTTTCACTGAGGTCAAGCATCCTCAGCAGGACGCTGAACAATTAAACATAGCGGAAATATATGGAGGACTTATATCTAGACGTGTATGCTGGCACTCCATGCCTTAGTTACCCCACCAACGTTTGCAATGGTTGCGTATCACAGCGAGTTATGTCTGACATGAAAATCTTTCCTGGCATTCGTGTGTCTAAGTTATCTAGTGTTTGGATACACTATGACATACTTCTATTTTTATTATATAGTTTTGGGTTTGAAATTTGAGCATAGCAACTTATATTAAATATTATATGGGAGTAAATGTATCAATGTTGGCTTTCCTGTTACAATAGTTTCCACTTCTTTTCTTTTCTGGCTAAGAAGTTTTCTTGTCTAAAGTGATTGCAGCAGTTGGTCCCTTGAAAAACATCTTACCAGAGTTTTAGTGTATAAACATCACGTCAGGCCTTGTCATTACAAAGAAAATTATGTATTCAAACATGCATGGGAAAGAGTTTGTCGTGCTTTAGTTTCAAGAAGAATGATGTCCACGTAATATTAATAACATATTATGCTGTAGGGTGGCAATCCTTATGACTGGCTTTCTTTGCTCTATGGTTTTGCACATAATAGTCACAATACTATCACATATTCTTTTAAAATAAGTTTAATAATTTTTTCAACATGCCTAAAGGCTATTGCCACATTGCACGTGAAGAGTGAACTATGATAGTACGCAACTTAAATGTGGTTACAAAGTTACACTAGCGCTAATCATCCCTTGCATCCACATGAGATGTGCACTCCTCTAACTCAGCCCTGTTCACTTGTGATCATTGAGATGGCCAGCTGTAAGCCCATGGTGATCCCCTCTCTTGTGGTAATAGTTTCGTTGAGTTCTGTTTTCATAGCAAAGTAATAAATGTACCGGAACCTGTCTGAAATTTCTATCCCAGTATATTGCCCTCTTGTTATCATGTAATTCAGATGTGGCCCACTTCACATTTTGTTTCAGTTCAAAACTAAGTGAATTCAGCTTAAATGTGTTTGATTACATTTACGGGTTAGTAGAACTCTGTGTCAACAATCCTGAATGAGCAGGTTCATGCACTGACTATTTATTTGTAACATGGGATATGAGTATACTACATGTGTGCTCCCTGGCTTTAACAAAGGAATTACGTGTAGTCAGGTAATATTGTTACACCCTGAGATGAGCATCCCCATAAACCACTTACTCTTAAACTTTCAAGATTCCAGATTTTAACCAGCATATATCTAGTTGTGTCAGTAACATAATACATTTCAATGAAATTTAACACCTGCAGCCCACACAACATTATTATTATGTAGGAAACGTAAATGGGATACACCTTCTGATGGTGTTACTACTATTTTTTAAAGAATTAGAAACTACATAAGTGAAATGAAGTAAGTCCTTAGTTTAATGTGGTCAGGTTCTTAGAATGACCACATTAAGTGCAAATTACTTTTAAAATTACATACATTTTCACTACCTCATAAGAAAAAATATTTCCAACAGTAACTAGCAACTGTTTGTTACTAACTCTTTAACTATGATATTCGACTGTAGTAGAATTTACAAAATATTACTTAACTGCAACATGCGACTTTAACACCAAATTAAATGACTCTGTACACACTGTGTACATGTGTTTTCTTGCTTGAAACTAATCAAAAATTAACTATATACAAAAAAAAATTTAATTTTTAATGCTATATTGGAATAATTAAAAGTTTTTATCCCGCAGTGAAAGAGTTAATGTATCAATGACTATTTTTCCATGTTTTAAAGTGATTTTTGTCAATTTAACATTTTTTAAATAATATTTTAATTAGAGTAACACTTTCTAAATAAGCCAATTAGTGTATAACTAGGGAATTGAAGCTTCAGAAAACACTGGAAAAATTGGGGGGAAAAAACAGGGAAAGATTGTTTTTTTTTTCCATTGATGTAAAAATGGGAAAAATTGGATTTTTTCCATCAAAATGAAAAATTACAGAAAAAAAAAATAATCTTACAATTTCTGAATTACAGATCTGGATATTTAATATACTTACATTCGGGCCTATCTACCATTACACATAGTACCCTACCAGTACCATGAAAATGAAATAATTAGTAAACGCAACACAAAGTTTTGAAAAGAACAACAATAAAGTTGGTACAGTAAAATAAAGAATATGCACATGAATTAAACAGAAATAGTTGTCAAACACATACTCATACACAACTTACAATCTCTGCCAGGAAAATAGTTTCGATTACAACCCCTTTGTAGTTCAAATTCACAAGTAACACCCTAAGATAACTATTAATTACTTTGCTGCTTCTTTCAACTGGCCAAGTGGTGTACTTTGCTGTTGTTTTACGTTTATCAACTTTATTACTTGCTGTATTTTTTTTTCAGACATATAATTGACATGTGAAATTTTACACAGATTGCTGTTTGCCAGGTGATCAGTTATGACTTACGATGGTTTGTGTGTTCCTGATTACTAGTAAACAAGTTACTTAAATGACAGTAATGTGATGCTTCTGTAGTTCCCCTTATCTTAAAACTCTAAAGTTTGCATGTTGGCCTTCTTTTCACATTCATACACCTTGCTACAGAGCTTATGGCGCGTGCTGTTGCCAGATCGCAGACACGTTACAAAGTTCGGGAGGTGAACTTCTTCAGAGTTTTTAGTTTTAAATATTATATTCTTTATTATTCTAATTGATATTACAATTTGTATAGCATCACGCTTCAAAATATGCAATTAATAACAATTTCTGTTACTTTAAAATAAGAAACCCACTACACAAATTTTAACGGGCACTTCATTAAGAAATAATTAAAACATATCTTTTAATCATCATAGCTACTGATGACAAAACGTAAGATTTCTTCAATTTTAGTTGCTTCTGTCTGAAGACAACCACATGGTTGGGGTAATTGATGATTATGAAATAGATCATTGAAAATCAATGTTCCGTAGGAACAGAAAAATATGTTTTCTTTTTTACACTGTTATTGTCTGCTATAAATTTTAAGTGGGAGAGGAGGATGTTATCTATTAGGATGATTTTACATGTCCTTGAACAGCACAAGGCTTTAGTGGAACACTGGGGGGAAATGGGGATGGAGTCAGCGAAGGTCTTTGTTAAGGAACCATACGAGCATTTGCCTGGATTGATTTTGGAAGACCCTGGAAAACAGAAATCAGGATGGTGGGGGCTAGGTAACAAACCCAGGTTCTCTCGAATGCGAGGTGGGTGTTTAATTACTGCTTCACCATGCTCGGTACCACTGATCCACCACGCTCAGTTACCAAACAAAAGAGAGTACATTAATGTTATGCCGTGATGTCAATTCAGGCGTATCACACATTTCCACTACTTTTTTGATAATTATGTCTTAAGCCTAAACTATTGCGCGTCCGAATTAAAACATATTACCATGTAGATTCAGGTTTATATTTTGTGTAAAATAAGTTAGATAACAGTTGCACGCATAAATTTTTTTAAAATTTGATTTAACGAATTTGTTCTCATGTGATTAAATACGGATGTTTTTAACATTAAAACGGCGTGCGTTGGAGTTAAAATATACAATTACGTGAAGATTTGTTTACATATTTTTGTGGACAGTAAGTTAGGTACCAGTTGCACGAGTTTATTTTTTTCATTTCATATAACAAATTTGTATTTACGTGATTAGTACATGTATTGTTACATATATTTTTACATCAAAACTGAGGCCTTCATATTATTCAAACGTATTCTTTACAGTAGTATTATAGGTACAATTACTCCAAATTATTTAGAAGTCTGTATATAGAATTAAAGGGGAAAAGTGCGCCGATACTTCGTACGTATTTTCCGTACATATTCGTTATATTTACATTAAAAGTAACTGTGTGAGAGGGCACACAATATAATTACTACGGAACCAGCCGAAAAAAACTCGGAACAAGTCTCGTCAAAACTACTTATATACGGAAAGTATGTCACTTCCGCGCACCCGCACCATAATTTCAACTCAAATCCGACTTACGTAAAATTACGACTTACGTAAGCGACGTAAGAACGTAACCCTTACGTAAATCAGGGGATGCCTGTATATGAAAATTACTGGAATAAGATCAATACAATATTTCACTCCCTTTCACGTAGCCTAACTATATTAAGACATTTTATTGTTTTGCCTTCCTTACAAATAAATGTTAACAAAAAATTAAACACAAATTTTGTTTCGAAATCAAGTCATCATACACGGCAAATCGTTCGGCCTCAAGACACTGTAATTTCACTACTGAACCAGCTTAGAGCAAGGGACGAAGAAAAATGCTGACTAAAGTAAGCCTGTATCTTATTTATTAACCTTTCCAGACATAACCTCATAGTCAGCAAAGATAACGGAACGTTTTTTCCCTCTTCAGCGCCCAACACTTCGAGCGACACTCAACTGTCGAATTTGTAGGGCGAATGCGTGGCGAGCGCATGACATAACACATTTCACAGCTTTATGCAAAAGAACTGATAAAGCTATTGAGGTGGGATTGCTTTTAAAAATATATTTAGCTCATTATGAACAACTTCCTAGCTTTCATCCCCCATATAACATGAATAGCAAAAAAATTTCTCACTGACCAACTTTTTGATGTTTTAGTTAGCTAGAAAGCGCACATAGTGTTAGAAAAAAAATTTCTGTAGAACTATCGAAAAAATGTTTGCCTTCAGATTTTTTTGTTGGCGTTCAGATATATGAAATTACACACTACCAAAATCTGGATACGATTTTGCTTTTGATTTGTTTGCTCATTACGAACAACTTCCTAGCTTTCATCCCCCATATAACTTGAATAGCAAAAAAATTTCTCACTGACCAACTAACTGATGTTTTAGTTTGTTAGAAAGCGCACATAACGTTAAAAAAAAAATTTCTGTAGAACAATCGGAAAAAATTTTAGCCTTCAGATTTTTTTGTTGGCATCCAGATATATGAAATTGCACACCATAAAAATCTGGATACGATTTTGCTTTTGATTCATTAGTTAAAATGTGATATACAAAGTGACAAAAAAGTCTTGCACCAAACTAAAACCACCCATGTCCGGAACCCAACCGATAAGCCCCTGCAAGCAATTGAAATAGTGATTACATTTGGCAACGTCGCGCGGTACGTGTGGCTCGCGTATGGCACAGCAGCTGTTATCTCTCACGAGCAGGGTCATCACTCCCATTTACGGTCTGTCGCTGTGGCTCAGTGGCAAAGTGCTGGCCTACTAATTGATAGGTTCAAGTTTCGAGTCTTACCTACAACTTAAATTTTTTTTTCAAGATAATTGTCATCATTATTATTAAACTTTATTTTTCTACCAAAGATCTCTTAACAAAAAAAAAGTTTTGTGCAATAGAAACAATAACGATTTGTTTAGGCTTATTTTGATTTTGTTTTGAATGTTAGATTTAGTACTACTTGCGCCGTGTTTTCTGTTTGTACGGACTGATACTTGGCACTTTTTTTCCTGTTTTATTTACTTTTTTACCGGTGTCTGGGATTTTATTTTTAGTTGTCCTTAAGATTAGGAAATTAATGGCAAGACAAAATGAACTACAAAAACCCATAAGCTTTTAAAAGTCAGTTGGTGCTATGAAGTCTTCCTTGGCAAGGTTTAGCGATTGTACACCTCAGTCTTACGTACTGATGTAAGGTAACATTTGGTTTAAGTGCTAACTTCTGGAATCAGATATCGCAGTTTCAAATCTGGTTTCATCTACTGGATTTTTTCTGGAGATGTTATTTGTTCCAGAACATACTCGAAAAGTTAGCCAGCTTCCTGAACTTTAAGCGTTGCTTCCGGTTTCCTGTAATGTCTAGTAGAAAATTCTTTCGGGCTTTAACAGCACTAGGCACATTGATGGGTTTTCAGTACTGTCGCGACGGATCTTAGAAATGTACCTCTTCCGAGTTGGATCATTTAAATGGATCAATATCCTACGGAACACCTCGTAGATATCCATTTTGTGTATGTATTGGCCGATGGCAACGGTCGTGAAGCTCAGCGCCTCTACCAACAATGGTTTCCTATGCGCCATCTTCCTCAATATCAATTTTTCACACGGATTCACAATCGCCTAAGAGAAACAGGGTCATTGCAGGTATGTACCTAAATGCAGTTTCCATGTGTATTTCCAGAGTTTAATGTTTTAAATTTAGGTTTTAAAAAATATTTAGATCATTTTTAGAAGGGCAGCATTCAGAAGTAGTTTTTTTTTTATTTGAAAGTTTTTATTTGCGTTTTGTACCGATGTTTTTGATGTTTTAATGCATTTTCTAATTTCTTTAAACAAGTAACATTTTAAAATAGGGAAAGTACTCAGAAAAAATCACCAGTGTGACCAGGACTTGAACCACGGGACCTCCAGTCCCGCTGGTGATTTTCTCTGAGTACTTTCCTCGATGTTCCAACACCGGGTTCGGTGGAAGTCTTCTCACTTATTTTAAATGAATTTTGTTACTTGGTAGGCTTGATTTTAAAAACAACCACTAAATTCATGATGTGAAAAAAAATTATTTTTATCACGTTTTTGAATCATTTTTGTTCTTTTAATAGGCTCACAATCCTCGGCTAGGAAGATCACGGACAGTAAGAACACCTGCACGCGTGCGGTGTCTAGTGTGGAGGAGGTTGGGCAACAACTTGTTCACGAAGTCGCTCGAGACGATGGCATGTACCCGTACCATTTACAGAAAGTGAACTAGTTAAAGCCTGAGGACAGACCATTGCACATGAATTTCTCAAATTTTGTGATAGGACACATCGCAGAAGATCTGACTTTTCTGGAAAAAGTTTTGTTTACAGACAAAGCCAAACTTACTAGGGATGGATATTTCAACACCCACAGTAACCATGAATGAGCACATGAAAACCCCCACGTTACAACCATTCAGGGAAATCAGGAAAAATTTTCTGTGAATGTTTGGGCGGGAATCATTGGTGGCCATTTAATTGTACCCATACATCCTACAAGCTTGGCTCAACAGACACACATATCTTTGGTTTTTACAGGAGCTTCTTCCTGTACTTTTAGACTGTACTTTTAGAAGACGTCCTGTTACAAACCAGAGCAGAAATGTGGCTTCAACATGATAGCGTCCCCGCTCACTGGCTTCGAGCTGTTCGAGAACACTTGAACGCAGTTTTCCCTGGAACATGGATCGGCAGAGGAAGTCATATTCAATGGCCCGCATGATCTCCATATTTGACCCCTCTGGACCTTTTTCTTGTGGGGATACTTCAAAGACCTCATTTATAATGGGACAGAAATCAAGTCTGAAGTTGATTTGGTGGCTAGAACAGCTGTAGCAGCTGGTAGTATTCGAGATAGTGCACCTGAAATTTTTGAACGAATGCGAGAATCTCATTTGAATCATTTTCACCTTTGCCTTCATGATGATGTTCAAGGTGGCAATTTTGAGCAACTGCTCTAGGAAAAGAACTTGTTAGAAACTTAAGACAGTCCAAAGTAGGTTTGTTGTGTTCTCTGCTGTTTTTCTTAAAATGTATTTGTTTTTCAAACACAAATAAAATGAAATAGGCCTATTAATAAAGTTCTCTTCTCAATGTTATGAATTCTGTTATTGTAATTCAAACCACAAATTTAATAAAAACTAATGGTTTGGCTATCTGACCATCGATAGAAAAATACTGTACGTATATAAATTAAATAATGATGACAATTGTTTTGAAAAAAATTGAAGACATAGGAAAGACTCGAACCCAAACCTGCCAGCACTTTGTCACTGGGCCATGGCGACAGACCATACATGGGGGTGATGACACAACTCGTGAGAGATAACAGCCGCTGTGCCATACATGAGCAACACGTACTGCGCGATGTTGCCAAATTTAATTACAATTTCAATTGCTTGCAGGGGCTTAACGATTGAGTTCCGGACACAGGTTCCATGCTCCCCATCTCCACCCCCATAGGTGGTTTTAGTTTGGTGCAGGACTTTTTTGTCACCTGTATTTAAGGATGCATGAAAACAGTACTAAGTTCAAAATATTTGTTTTTTAATTTTTCAACTTGTTACAATGGTGTAAATGATTAACTAATTATATCCCCCGATGTACATTTCAATGCTGTACAATATGCAACCATTTTAAGATCAAAGATACAAGGTGAAAATTTTAGGATTTTTGGCAACAGCGCTCCCCGAAACAAGGACAGTGCTTGTGACAGTTACCGTGCACTGGAAAGAGAGCAAATGTCCATATAACCCTGTACTGCAATCTAAGCGTGAGATGCTATGTAGTAAGTAAACATTCAGGATGAATCGAATAGGCCTTTTCTCTGCTTTTCTCCTTATTTTAATTACCTTATATAAGTTATATATTATTTTGCCACCACAGGTTTAGTATACTTTCACAATGATTTTAAGAAATTTTTCAAATTTTTCCAAAAAATTTACAAAAAAAATTTTTTTTTTCTTTTACCAATTTTTCTGGAAATTTTAGAACCCTATGTATAACCACAATAATAAAATATAGAATAAATATTTAATACAATTTACAAGTCTCATAAAAATTTACTAGTCTTTGTCTGTTTAAAAATATATGGCATTGAATCATAATATCTTTATTACCTTCATTTAAAATGAATGTTAAATGTGTGGTTAACTACACTACCACAATTCTTTTTCACCTCCCACAAAATTGCAATTTTTTAATTTAGCAGTCAAATGAAACTCGCAAACTTGTCACCCTACTTCATAAAAACAATCTTTCTTAGGTCCCATAAACAATATATGAAAACTATTACAGTTTCAAATGCTTAAAATTTGCTGTCCAATTACAAACATAATCATAACTCACAACACATTTCCACGAAGCCTGAAGATTTTTTGTTTGAAGTAACTAGTGACAGCATTTTCGAAGTTAGCGTTATAGTTACACCACAACATTTGCTGCATAGATTTTGTATTGGTGCCTTGATTTTTTATGTATTTACTTCACAAAAACAGGCATAAAACAAGATATGACTTATAAAAAGCATTAATCAAATGTTATTCACATTAGTAAAAAAAGTCATTAAGGTTAGCGTAGGTGAAAGAAAATTTCAACTCGAGCCGTTAAAACGGTGAGCCAAGTGAAGTTTTATTACGTTCAAAAGATGAACCAAACTTACTTTCAAAAACTAAACCAAACTAACTACTTGCAAGCATTTCATCATAACCTGGATAACCTATGGTGATTATGTATTCTGGCAGTGTCACTGAGAAAGCCAACCTAAGTCTAGCAAGTAACTTTTTGTAGACCAAAAGTCACTAGACATACAGGAAGTAAACCGAAAGTCGTTTATCCTAAAATTAACTTCGCCAAACTACTGTCATTTCTCCTACAGTCATTGGACCGAAAATGCTTTAATTTTTCCGTCCAGGGTTGTCGCTTAGCTTTAGTACCAGGCAGTGTTCCTAAAGATGTTGACACAAAGTTATTTCTCCTAAAATTAACTTTACAGAAAGTCACATCTACAGTCACTTGTCATACAGTCGTTGGACCAAAAATGAACTCAATTTTCTGTTCAGAATATTTTCCATTGTTTCTTTCACCTTGCAGTAGCACTGCTGTCACTTAAATCTAGAATCAATAGTTTTCGATCGAGATTAAATCCACAAGAGCTGCACTTCCTCTCCAAGAAATGATGTGTATGTTGTTTCGAAATGTATCACGCAACTAATAATATCATCCTGTTTTTCAATTGTATAGTAGCATGTTGTGAAATAATTTTTATAAATTGCTCTACATTTTTATTGCAGGTGACCATGAAAATTAATAAATCTAATCAAAATTATAAGTTATAATTTGCAGTCTGCTCCAATGAAGAATATCTTTCCATGCTAAAGTGGGAGGTATGGCTGCCATATTTGATTTGTATGAATGTCGTCATAATTTTTGTATAAGATTTTTTGTTTTGTTTTTAATTCTGGTAATGATAAAGCAGAAGAGTACAGCTTAGGGGTTGGTTTATAGTTAATACTGACAGGGTTCCAATGTTAATTTGCCTGATCGAAATATTCAGAGTAGGCAAGTTTCTAGTTACCTTGGAAGGCTATGAATGTTTTAACAGTTCTAGCAGACACAGAATTATGTTAACAGATAACACAAACATACGAGCTATGTTTAGCAGCAGCAAAAATGTCAAAATCAGTATTACACAAAAAATTACATAAATCTAAGATGGCAGCTACATCTCGCCCTTGTGACTTTATTTTGTAATTATAAAACTGTTAAAACATCTCCAAAAGAATTTTAAAAATATCTCTGGTGTAACAACCACAAGCCAACGTTTTTGAAACTAGCGTCACATTCCTCGTGGACTTCTTCAGCACAATCTAGTAGCCAAACATTTTACTAACACCATCGGAATCTATACGTTTTCAGTTCATTTCCAACACACCCAACAAAATTTTAAAAGAACAAACAGTAATTTATCCTAATGTCATGAATCCTACTGTCCTTGGACCGAAAATTATTTACATTTTCCGTCCAGAGAGATGGCTATGCTTCAGTACCAGGCAGTGTTCCAACAGGCAGTAGACCGAAAGTGGTTCCTCAAACTTCATCTCATAAAATGTCCTATCTCCTACAGTCATTTTTTTTACAGTCGTTGGACTTAAAATGGTTTACTTTTTCCGTCTTAGGATATCGCTTAGCTTCAGAACCAGGCAGTGTTCCAACAGGCAGTAGACTGAAAGTTATTTCTCCTTAACTGTCATTTCTCCTAGTCATTGCTCCTAAGTCATTTTTCCTACAATTATGTGAAAACTTACAGTCTAGTGATTGCTACTCGAAAGAAATAGGCATAGGAAAAATTAGTAACTCCCAGCCTGTAGACTACTAGTGCTATTAAATCACTTTATCACCTATTATACTTATTATATCAATATTCCTTTTGTCCGGAATATTCGCTTTTCACTTAATTAATTACTAATACTGAAATGATAATTTTAAAGTGAAACCTAAAAAAAATTAAAATTTATATAATGAATACACATTCTTAAATATCCTCCTCGAATGAGAAAAAATAAGGAAATATTTCTCTAATATTCCATTTCTAGGGTTAAACGTTAGAACTTAAAAAACGAATTGACCAATAAATAGAATATTTATTAAACAGAGTAGAAAAACTAATCAGCTTAGATGTCACTTTAGTCAAGTAACAGGAAATTGTTAAAAACATAATTCTGGCTCATATATGTGTATGCTCTACAAAGAAATATTAAATTTAAGATTTAATACAATTTGTTTCATATCTGTAGCGAAAGTCTAAAGACAAACAGTTTTCCTAATTTACTGGCAACTTTACGGTGAATTTTATTTTCAAAGTTAAAAGAAGTAGAATTTTTCAGCACATAATGATAAATATTTCTCAATATTCAAACATATTTATACTGTACGAATCATTCACAAATGTACATAAAATTTCAATAATTAAGGGAAAAGTTCTGAAAATATAGTTAGTGCATGAATGCATGAAGCCTAAAATAACAGTACTACTTAAAAATTGTCACTGGGATATATTATGCACAAAAAAAGGGCATATAAGCAAAGCAAGCATTTATCATGGCGATTATATGGAAAAAAATTTATTTTCACAAAATCTAACAACATTTTTTTAATCACAATCAGTGGAGTCTCACAAAATATGATTCATGAACAAGTAGGATGAACTGAGTCATAGGTGGATTTCAGGTCAAAAAAATTTTTTAGCATGATACTTCGCTCAAAATAACTGACATTTATTTCATCGTACTACATAGCCTGACTCACATTTCATAGGACTTTCTCCAAGGTATGTGTAAGTTGAAAAATAAAAATTTATATATACCTATCAAGAACCAGTTACTTTAGTCTCTAGTGTTAAAAAAATTGTGTATTACACTAGCTGTAATGTGGCTTAAAGGAAATAGATTATTATGAACATCACCCAATTGTTCATATAAAGTAAAACATAGAAATTTTTCTTAGTTCTTTACAAACTGGTAACAAAATACTGTTTGGTATAAAACTTTAAAAACAATACTGAAATGTAAATTAGCAAGAACAAGAAAGAATTATGACACAAAACAATATACTTACAAAACTTCCAGCGAAGACACACTACTAAATGCACCATCCTCAACATATGCAATACGATTATGGTTCAAGTACAATCGTTTCAGTTTGGAAAGCGTCTTCAGCGTGTCCATCTGGATAGCTTCAAGTTTGTTGTGTGACAAATCGCTGGGGGAAAAATATACCCACAACATACATTACACAAAAACCTATGTTAATGCTAGTACACATATTTCAGATTTTAAAATTTATATTAAGATGAACAGTTCTGAATCAAATATAAAATTTGTACATTCAAATTTAACATAAAAATGTAAATATAAATTACATTCACATTTAAAATAAAAATAAAAATATAAATTACGTACTATCAAAGCATTTTCATTATGTAAACACAATTTATTTAATCATACAATATAACTGGGATTTTGCTGGAATTTTTCCAGTGTTTGGCAATTTGAAATTGTAAAAGTGTGAGTACAGAGTGCCAGCAATAAAACAAAAGCAAACTTTGAAAATTGCACCAAAAGAAAAGCTAGCCTTTAGTAAAAATTTTTATATTTTTCCAGAGATTGAAACATACAATATGTTAAAATCAGACAGTAAACATTTGTAAATAAGAAAGGATGAGCCATATCAACAACAGTAAAATCACTGAAAGCAAACAAGATTGTGTGGCAAACGGAAATACTTGTGACAGAATTTAAAGGGAACTATTTATGTGGTTAAAAGTATTTTGTTATTTAGCATTTCGTGCTACGAATGTAGAGAAACAAAAAGGCCACTAAACTGTAGCCATTTTAAAGCTGCACACCACTTTTTACAAATTGTAGCGACAGGTATGGAAGTCTGATTGGTTAATGTCTATGTTTAATTATATAGAGAAAACTTAATGTTTTAATGTTTTATTGCTCATCTACAGCTAATGTTTTATTGATGAATATATGATATTCTGGTAACCCCAAATATAAAATACTCAAACAATTTGCTAGAATTTTGTGTACAGCCGTCTCCCGATTTTGAATTCCAAATTTGGAGAAAATATGGGGGTGGGATAGTACACAACTACTTAAGGTAAGCAAGTTGCAAAAAAAATTGAAATTAGTTACTCAAGTCTGTAATGCATAATAAAGAGTTGGATAACCAATTTAATGTAATGAGGTTTGCAGTGAGTGAGATATTTTTGGTCAAAGATTAACATTGAGGTCTTCAGCACTGGTGAGGGATGACATGAGGTGAGCATGGAGCAGCGCCGGAGTGAAAAAGCGGAGGAAACGGGAGATCCTCATCTGCATCATCCGGCACGATTCCCACGTGCGAAAATCTGGGGACCAGCCCCGCTGGGAATCGAACCCGGATTGCCTTGGTGGGAAGTGAATGGTCCGACCATTCAGCCAACGCGACCCCTTGAGGTTGGAGATAAAGTCTAAGATGAATTGTGTTGAAGTGTAATACAAGAATTTTGGTTCAAGCAGCAAGATATCCAAAAGGAGGAAGGGGGAAAAGTATGTTACTTCGTATGGTCCTAATGTGGCTATAAATACTCTGCAACTAAGTTTATGACACATGTGTCTTCAAAAATGTTACAAACTAAAGAGAATATAAATTTACAAATTTATAAAATAGCTGTATCATAAGTATTCTAAACAATCACAATGTTCTTTTCAACATTTTTGTGGTTTTCTTTTTGGTTTCAAAATATTGAAATTTATTTTATTTACTGAAATTTATTTTACCTTCTAACTCACACTGGGAAGTAGACTGGATGATGTGAATAGTTTCAATGTGTTTTACTTTTAAACCATAAAGTATTTTATTTTTGCACTGTGCATGAAAATAACTTGCACATAAGAAATTATTTAACATGTTTACAGCTTGTAACTTATAAGTATCAACATAATTCAGGCATTACTTCCTGATGCCAATGCAGTAGACACAAATATTACTCAACATTCTGTATACCTGTACTATACAGATTTTTTGGGAACTATTAATTTGATAACTATTGATCATTACCGTAAACTCTCATTGCAAGCTGGAAAAGCTGAAACTACCAGCAGTAAAAGTTTTTTCAACCATCAGATAAAAGTAGCACATGGTTAGTAAAATGAAAATAACAGTGTTTTATTAAGTTACATGTGTTAGTTGCAGGAAAGGAAAGATAATTTACATGATTAACCAAGAAGATTTGAGTGCATAAATAAAGAGAAAAAAAAACCAAGCATAATAAATTAGGGCAGTATCAGAAGAAGCCACAAATGTTTGACAAAGATCTGAAACTAAGATATTTTGTGGCTACAGTGATGTGGAGCTGCAAAGAAAGGTTAACTAACTTAAATTTTTAATACATAAAAATAACGTTTTCCAATAGGAAAAGAGCCATTTCCTTTCGAATCTCTGATTTACGACTCAAATTAATAATTCCTCATAATCATGGTCTCAACAAAGGAAAAGTACAATTGGGGTGGTATATATATGTACTATATTTTCCTAGATACTATTAAAAGGTATACATCTTTAAGTATATAAATTAAATGAACGTACCCAGAATTTATTACTATAGTAGAACCGAAATTTAACAAAATGCCATGGGACCTGAAAATGTTTACTCGAATTCAATGTTTCGTTAAATCCGATTTCACCCCCCTCCCCCATAAAAGTTAAATCCTCGGGCATGTTTCGTCGGAATTTAAGGTAATTGTAAAAAAGCATATTGGCTCAAAATGGTGAAAAACCTTTGACTGGAATGCTCGGCGAGCATGCGCATGGCTGTCCTTGCGTGCGCAATCAACACATGAGAAGTGATGACTAACACCACCGAGCCGTCAATATTTCCATCTCTATCGGACCTGCTTCACCAACAAAATTACAGAAAATCCCATGAAAAATAGAAAAAAAAAAAAATATTTCATATTTAAATGTGAATTAAAAGTTTGCGAGACAACTGTAAAATAATAACTAAAGATGCGTAGTGGCCATTGTAGCTTGTATGCAGACGTGCTCGTGAAACAAACTTGTGTTGGTCTCCTCGCAAAAAATGCTTCGCAATCGAGCATTTTTTTTTAGCATCAGAGCAACAAATTATTTACTTTTACGGTAGTAAATTTGTTGTAAAATGTCTGCATAAATAATATTACGTATTTTTTATAAACTCACTTGTTTTATCACGGGACGCCAGTGTAAATAATCACGCTGCACACCACTGCATTCTACCGGTAATAGAATTAATAGAGCATGCGGCACTGCAGCGCATTCTAACCAAGACGCAAAGCACTACCGGTCAATTAGGTCTTGTGCTGTCCACTGCCGCGCTGTGGAGACTGGGTACCCAGATGCTCGTTCACTCGCCAGCTGCCAGGATGAGGATCTAGGTGCACGCTAGTTATGTAACACAGCGTCGCTCGCTCGGCCGCGCCCAAGCGTGCGTGTCTCAAAATCACTCCAGCGGCCCAAGTTTTCAACGAATTTTAACAATTTTTTTTTTGGTTTCTCGACGGATAGTTTAAGCTTTTCTACGGAGAAATAAGTACATTTGGTGGTCGGTGCTATGGACTTATCTTACAATTAATATTAGATTTTGTCAGAGTCAGTTAATAATTTAATACATTTTTTTGTTATTTTTTGAAGGTTCCTAAAAATCCTTTCGTTGAATCGCTGTTTTCGTTATTCCCAAGTTCGTTAAATCGGGGCTCTACTGTACTTATTATAAAACTTTCAGAGTCAGTGGATACATTTACGAGAAGTAGGACTAATATTACCCTTTTTATGTGATCAACAAATCAGCAGGCCTAAACTTAAATTGCTTACATTAGCAACAGCATAAGCCTGCAGTATTTCGAGCTCTTTATACACATGTACACAAAAATATATTAGGTACAGACAAAAACTACCTATTTCTGTCTCTTTCTTTTAAAAGTCTATGACAACACACACTAGAAAATTCTTCATTATTCATGTGCAGATAAACATCTAGGTCTTAAAATATTTTACACCAGAAAACCACAGCTAACCCTTATTTTCTAAATTGTAGAGTACAAATTCAATTTAACAATAAAACATTGATTTAATAACATTAACAGCTTCAAATTAACAGCAGTACAGCGTCTATTTTAAGAGAGTAGTAAATTTACTGGGTTTTAATTGTAATGTTTGTACAGTTAGTTGGAACTGTGGATTATCCACATTTGTATGAGTGTGAGATTTTGGTCAATGCTCAACAGAGGTTATAGGACTGGTGAGGGGTGACATGAGGTGAGTATAAAGCAGTGCCGGAATGATGGTGCAAGAGAAACCCGCTGACCAGTGGACGATTCCCAAATGTGAAAATTCGTGAACCAACCTGGCCAGGAATCTAACCCGATCGGATCGCCTTAGTGGGAGGCAAATGGTCTGACCATTTGGCCAACATGGACCCATCCACATTTGGAATTTTGTATGTTTTCATCCCTTACCCTTCTTCTGATTTTGTGCAGACAGTCACAGACAGTCAGGAGATGACCAATGTTGAAACACTTGTATTTATTACACAAATTAAGTAATTATTTTGTTATTGCGCTTCACAGTTTTTTGCTAAGTTGTTGTTACTATACAGAGGACACTGCAAAGCAAATAATAGCCACTATAAAGGTTTAGTTCCCAAACTAAATACCTGAATAACAAGTATCACCTATTGTAATTATTCTCACCAAAATTTCGTTCAACCATAGAGATCAACGATACCACAAAACTTGAACAAACTAATACTATATCATTTTAACAGGCAAATAAACCCAAGCTACACACATTTCTTATAAAATCTGAATTTCATTAAAACAATTATTTCCAAATTTAGTGATGCATGATATATGATGGATTCAGTTATACAGCAAAGTACTTTGTGTCCCTTAGCTTGAACAAATAAAGGACTAGTTAAATAAGTTAACTGCTGGCCAGAATTATATCTCTCAACACCTCTGTTTATATTTTGTTAAAAAAAAATACACTTTCTTATTGCGCATCTTTTAGCCATCATAAGTATGTTTAAATATTTGAGTGTTACTTAACCTGTGGAAAACTTTCATGTCTCTTGTAAGGTAACATACCAGACCAAGACCAACATGTACGCATACAGGTGTATAACCCCCACAATTTATGAATACACTTGAGACATGAGCGGAAAAGTTGATTTACTTGCCGACTGGCTGCTTAAAATAACACACAAGTAAAAAATAGGAACAGAACACTGCAGTGAGAACAATGTTTTCAGCAGAAACTAACAATTAAAGTATAGTAATATGGTAAACTCTTGATTACCCATGTTAATTAGTGTCTGCCAATGCAAGGATAATCAGGACGCATGGAAAATCTGAAAATAGCCTATTTGGAACATAAAAAAGATGAAATTTCACCAAAATCCACTCAAACACTACAACAGTCTTCTGTTTTCCCAAAAATATGTCTGGGGTGCACTGTAAAGATGAGAAAAAGTGATGTTGAAATCTCATTAATACAATCTTGCATGCCAGAGTTGACATTTTTACGCTCCAATAAAATTATTTTGCAAACATGTTTGTTTTTTACAACGTCAAACGCATATAATGCCGCACAGATAATATGAAAACCGGGATAATTGGGAGTTTACTGTGCTCAGATGTACTAAAATATATGATATAGAAAAATTACATAGTATGACAGTACAGTTAACAAGAAAGAATGGTCCGAAGGGATATCGTAGGATCAAAATAAGTCTCATAAAATAGTAGATTATGCACTTGTCTGCTTATGATGGACTGTGGGTTTATGAAAAGGTATAAAGTACAATCACTTCATAAAATCAGTAGCAGAAACCATTATAAGAGTACATAATATTGAAGAATGTCAAGCTGCTGTCTGATATCCAGGCCCCGGGCTTAGGTGCCTGGCACCCTGGGCAGATTGAAATTAATCGCCCCCCCCTCCCCCCAAAAAAAATTAAAAAAACATGTAAAATTCACTATTGTGCATTTTTTCGATATATACACATTGCATTGGAGTGATATGTTACTCATACAATTTTAAAAAGGTACAAGTTTTTCTCTTAGATTTTGCTTTAACAAATAAAAAATGCACTGAAATGTTATCTTACAATATAAAAAATAATAAAAATTGTTTTACTGACTTTTGCTAAGATCTTACTTGTTACTGTGAGATACAATGCAATACACAACACAATCAAATGCAAGGTTTTTTCCTTTCTTTTGCATTAGCGAATCTGTCTATGATTTCAGCAAAATTGGTTTTTAGTGTTATGTCCTTCTCGCAGCACATTAACATTAAAGCATTTAGTTTACAGTCCACAAGTGTTGATCTTTTAGCGTTTTTTACTCTGTTTAATACTGAAAATCCCCTTTCTGCTGAACAATTGGTAAATGGCAAAGTAAGGAAAATTCTTAAAGCAATTTCAAGGTTCGGGAAAGTATAGTTCAAACGGTTAAATTGTAAGTAAGCATACATTTCTGGTAGTGTTTTCATTTCTTCCAGCTCTATATACATTTTGAAATGACAGCACTCATTTCCAAAATCACCATTTATGTCATCTGGATAGTAGTGGGATAACTTTATGGCCGCCTTCATCAGAACTTCACTTGGTGATTCTTGAGACACTAGAAGAGTCAAGACTTCAAAGCGATCACTTAGAAATTCATCGGCTTTCCTCCTCCGTTGCAAGTTAGCTATCAATGTATCAATAATTTAAATAAATACTCCAGTTCTGAAGACTGTTCTTCCATCAAGTGTAGTATCTTCTTGGGTTTCATCAGCGAATACTTTGCGTGTCCGTATCCTTTTGTAGCTTGGTGTTTCACACTCAGAAATTTCCAGCAGCTTAGTACCTTCTGCAAGATTGAGCGTTTGTCAATTCTTTCCCAAATGTCATTCCACAATATAGACAGGAATATAGTCTCAAAACTACAAAATTTTACTTGACCATGAGCTTCCAACCGAGCAGCAGGTTTCATGTTTGGATCTTCAGACAATTTCTTCAAACATTCTTGAATTTCTTTGTATCCCCGTACAAGCGCATTTACAGCATCTGCCCTGGCAGACCACCTGGTTTCGGATAGCGATTTTATAACAGGAGCATTTTTTTCTTTCAAATGTTCATTTAAAATGCTCCACCTGTGTTCACACTGAAAAAAATTATAGAGTTCATGGACGAAGCCAAAAAACATTAGTGCTTCAGTGCAGCATTCAACAGCTGCAGAACCTACAAGATTCAATGAATGAGCAGCGCATCGTTCATATTCTGCTAATGGGTTGTGGTTTTTAATTCGAGCTTGCAGCCCTGAATAGGAACATGACATGTTTGCTGCGTTATCATAGCTTTGGCCCCTGCAAAACTTTATGTCCAATTCAAAATCTGAAAGTCATTTCCTTACTGCTTCTTCTAAACATTTAGATGAGTGCAAAATTTCAGGTAAAAGGGTAAGCAGACGTTCTTTTGGAACTGCCTCTGCCAAACAGACATAACGTAGAACTACTGCCAGCAGGTCAGTGTGAGAACAATCAGGAGTCGAGTCAACAATGAGGGCATAGTACCGAGCACTTTTGACTTCTTCAAGGATTTTCTGACGCACACACTCTGCCATAATTTGGATAAATTCGTTACAAGTTGCAGCAGATAAGTATGATGCATGTCCTGGACCTTTATTTCTGTATTTTGCAATATGTTGTGCAAGGAATGGGTCATATTCACTAATTAACTCAAGGCAACCTAGAAACAGGCCATTGGAGGTAAACCCGATACACTAATTATCCCCCTGGGAAGGTAAACCTCTAACTGAAAGAAATTTTACAACAGACACTACTCTTGTTAAGACATTTCGCCAGTATTGAACCTCTTCTTAACACTGTGTCATTAAGAAGGTATTAACACTCGCCATCATTGTCTTTTGCCTAGTTATATATGTGAGAATGTTACGTCTATGATCACACGACTGTTCATGTTGTTTCACTAATTCATTACTGTGCTTCCAATCATTGAAGCCATTGGAAAAATTAGTTTTCTTGTTCCTTGGTTGAAACAAGGAGCATGGAACACAAAAAACTTTCCCTGTTTTACGAGAGAGCAACAGCCAGTCTCTTACGAAATTATCACCGTTAGGCAGCGTACCTTTGAACATATTATTAACCGATAGAGTAAGTTTGCAGTCATTATAAACACGCTCAGACCCACTAAAATCTGCCAAAAGATTTTGTTTTGGAGGATTTTTAAGTACATTTTCAATTTGGAAAGGAATATCCAGATTCCATGTTGCAGGGTCTTCTAATAAAAAAGTGTTGGCTGGTACATCAGAAATATCACACTTTTTTTGAACAGATTTTCCTCCTTCAAACTCGTTTTCGTCTTGCTGCGCCGTTTTTTCTAAATTTAAACTAGCCGGTACCTCTTCTTCATTATTCAAATAAACATTGCTGGGTTGTTGTCCGTCTTCAGATGACGATGTTGCAGGATTCTGGTTCTCATTACAACAACTTGAAGTAGAGGCCGTAGAAGCTGGTGTAAAAAATGATTTTATTTTGGGCACTTTCTTTAATGCTTCTTGTTCATCGTTCTGTTTTTTCGCAGCACGCTTACGAAACTCCGCACCATTTAACTTCTTACTCATAATGGAAAAACCCTCTATAAATAATATAAGTTGAACTCAACCAATATTAACAAAAATCCCTATAAACACAAGTGTTTATAAAACTTGTGTCACAAACACAAAACAAAGATATATTACTCCCCGCGCTACCGCAGCAAACTGCGGTGCGCGCAATCGTACGGACGAAATAACTAACAATATTGCTAATAGTTTCAAAATTTTCCGCTAGATTTAGCAGCAGGCCACTATCAGCTGTGGAAAGTGGAAACGAACGTGAGCAAAGATGCAAGCATAACTGGTGGACGAGATAATAGCCGATTTTTCTTTCTCTCTTTTCTCTTTAATATTTTTTCTATGCAGTAGTGTAGTGGGTATGGGAAGTGGGAAGATAGGGCGGGATTAGAATGAGGGTGCAAGAAATACATTAAAAGGGTGAAATTTATCAAGTAATTTTTCTTTAATTCTTCTTGTGGGTTGCGCCCCTTTCAGATTGCCGCCCTGGGCAATTGCCCAGTCAGCCCAGTTATAACACGGGGCCTGCTGATATCTACAAAGACAAACATAGAGTTCCATAGACAGCATCAAAGCAACTTTACCCACAAACAAATTATTGGGCAGCTGGAAAATGATCAGAGCTTGGCAAGCAGGGTAGGGGAGATCATGATTGCATAACGCATTATGACATAATCTTGGACTCATTTTAAATGACCTGAACATCTGGGCAAACGTTTAATAGTGATTGTCCATGAGCAGCTATGTCAACAAGGGAGAGATACACCAACTTACATGTAAGGAGCGTTTGACAGAAGGTAAAATAACAATTAACATGTAGGCCTAACACTTCTAGAAGTCCAATATTACACTGAGTTTAACATGATCTGGAAACAGCACACAGATGGTTTATTCACTTGATAAATGTTATGGTGTGTTGTACCATTCATGCCTACGCATTGGAGAAGATATTTGCTCTCTGGTGATAGAAATATGAAGACTGGGTAATCATTTTCACAGATGAAAAATTACCAGTGATTTATGACATCTACATACCATTACCCCTCCAACAGAATTGAAAGGTACCAACTTGCAGAAGCCATGGTTCTTATTAAAAAAGAGGCATAATGTTCTGTCAAAAGGAGCATCACATCTTTCAAGTATATTCCGTCACTGGTGGCCATTATTGTACCATGTGTGTCCCATAGACTGGATGACCTCATGGTCCCAAAACATAACTAAATAAAACCTACCATAAGTAGGATGTTGTTGGAAGTTGCACTTCAGTGAAGTAGCTAGCCATCACAACTTCTCAGAACATGAGAAATGTGTAATGAGCCTCAACAATGTGCCAGTAATACCAAGTATCAACATATACTGATCCTTCAGTTTAATGGGGAGGGGTCATGTTCCCCTTTCACAAGTGCAGATTTAGATTTTAGATTTGTAGCTTGAAAGGGAACATTGTACAATCATAATTATTCAGAATAATAAAAGTAATATAAACAAAATAATAAAAGAAACAGTACATTTTTGATGCTCTGCAATGTACACAAATGCTAGAGAAAGGTTGGTTAGACGTGGAAACGGTGCACAGAAATCAATATTTTTAGCACCAACAAAATATTATGTTAGTATTCACAGCCAAATATTTTTCATGCTTACCACAAAAGTATTTTGTTGTCACAACTAAAATATTGTGGTCAAAGAAAAATTATTTTGTGTTTACTATCTCAATACTAACAATTTTTTTTCAGCAAGGGGAATTTCAAAATAGTTTTTCGTCAGTTAAGGCTAGTACTCAGCAGCCGTGAATAAACTTATATTTATGTATTAGTAAGTAATTTTAGACATGTATCAAGATTACTATTAAATAGCCTATAACAATAAAGAGTAAATTTCAAAATTTTACAATGTGTATTGATTTAAAACACACAATAAAACAAAAGTTAACTAAACAAACTAACAAAAAACTTACAGTTGAATAAGATGAGGACAAAACTCCCATGCACTAGGTTCAATAAAAGTGATAACGTTATGATTCAGAAAAAGTTCTTGAAGTGTCGTCAATCCATAAATCCAACTTCTCATGACTGCAGTCAGATTATTATTATCCAAGTAGCTGTAACATAGCAAACAGAAATAAACTTATTGATTTATCTGTAGTGTATAACAATAACAAAATTTGTATAATCACTATATTAAAAAAAAGCTATGTACAAAATTTTATTTTTCAGCCAGTTCATGTCTTTCCAGAGCATGTAACATAAAAATTGCCACAAACTATTGTTTGATGTATGTTTATGTTTAAATTATACAGCTATATCTATTCAAATATGTATGCAATCAGTATAAGTTATTATTAATAGTAGATCATTATAAATTCCTGCAAAGTAACTTCTATTTTGGATCAATTTCTACAAAGTGGCTGTTAATGTATTGTAGTTCTGTAATTTAATGAAGTGAAAGTCCAGAGAACTGTAGAATATAAAGTAAAAAAAGATGAAGTCGTCGGGCCTGTTTCATATACGCAGGTTGTAATGGTTTGAGGTTTGTTTCTAGATTCTAGATGGAAGCAGCCAGTTTACATACACTTTGATGCAAAGATGACGGAACAGATTACTGAACCTATACTAACCTTACAGTGGTGGATGTGTTGTGAAAGCCACTGTTAGCGATATTAGAGAAGGAAATTTAGGCCAATGAAAGGAGATACGGATCAGTACGGACAATACATTTTACAACCACCCCAGTGCAGAATCTGAGAAAATTTGTGTTTTTGCTGACCCACCACATCTTCTAAAACTCGTTAGGAAGTGGTGGTTTCTGGATACAAGATTCATGTTACCTGATAACATGCACGTAAGTAAAAGATCAGTTGAAGCACTTGTAAATGCAGAAAAATTTTCATATCTCAAAATATGCCACATAGCGCTAAAATAAAAACTCGGCAACAGAATGTAAGAAAAGCAAATGAGTTACTTTTACGAACCATTGCTACCACTTAAAAAAAACTGCCTGGAAACAACAAGAATGTTGTACATGCAAAAGAAACTTCGTTCTGTTCTGTGACCAATGGTTTGATCAAATGAATTCTTATGTGCCCTATAGTTTAGGTGAGCCATAATGAAAAGTATATGGTCAAGAATTAACTGCCTAATATAAAATTTTAACAAAATTATTGACACAATGAGTGAACTACTTTGCTCAGGAGGAAATATTAATCCTACTTTTCTAGAAAGGAAAAAAAAAGGTATCTACAAAATCATTGCAGCTTCTATACAGTTATCTAAAACTTACACAAGAAATTAGTTACATTTTGACTGATTGTCTTAATCAAGACATCATAGAAAATCTGTTTTTATATATTTGGGTCCATGGAGGACTAAACGTTCGTCCCTCACCTTTAAATACACTGCACCATCTAAGGATGATAATTTTAGGTAACAACAAAGGTATGATACAGTAAAAAAACAAATATGACTGCTGATTCAGATAACAATAAATTTTTTATAAGCAAAGTGCTCAAAGTCAGAGACTATTAACAGCATTCATGGAAAAAATTAAAAATGCACTAATATTCATTGAAATAATATGTACACTGCATTGTACAGTTCACCACAATGCTCAAAGGTCACAAATGTTACTTATTTACTTCAAAATTTTGTCATAGTGTGTCGTGAAGGGAGTCAGGGTGGGTAGGATGTCAACAGGTGACAGCTGCATTCGATGGTGTGTAGTGACCTTGCCAAAGATGCGATGGAATAATGTGATACAAGCGAGAGTGAGTGACACACACTGACATTTGGATTTCGTTATTATCAGGTGTTTTATTTATTATATAAAACAGTTCTTGAGAAAATATTCGGCGTAGATACAAGCCATACCTTGTTTTTGAAGCTGCTGCACAAAACTGTACACGCATCCATACAGTGTGAACTTGGCATGACTGTCGCTGTATGTAAAATATTATGTTATAGGCGGTATTTACATTACATAGACTCAGGTTGATTACTGACACATTTTATTTAGGTCTATACGTACAGAGCACACACTGACTGTTTGAACATGTCACAAAAAAATCAGTATGTTTTGTCTGTTCAATCAACATTAGTCCAGGAATGCTAACACATTCACTTTGCCACACATGAAACCATAGAATGAGAGCCATATCAAAGTCTATTGCCACTTTTCTTTAAGGGTGCCACCTATCCTTTGCTTTAAATACATTGCTGTGTGTTCGTAAATATGTTTTCACGAAACTGTTCCGATTTGTGCCAAAGTACGAAAAGAAATCACAGTTCGGACAAGGGTGGAATGTCATCGTTAAGACACCATGGTCACTATAAATACTGTTTGAAGCCCTCCAACGTACATAAAAACAGCCTCTTTAGACTGTCATACTTACAAAATGTACTAACCAGATGTATGCGAAACTCTAACAGAAAAGTGCAAGTTTGCCACAGACTTTCCACCAATAAAATTATATGGTCACCACTTAAATTCCACTGCTTCTGAGCCTCTAACACGCAGGTAGGCATTGCCTTCAAAAATGTTGTTTATCTGTTTCATTTATTTGTTTGCATCGTAGTTGGGTCAATTACAATAATGCAGACATCATAAGATAAACCAAGATGTTTAACTACGGTGCCGCATATAGTGTTTTTTTTTAGTATCTTGGCCTTCTCTTTTATATAAGAATTTTTTCCTGTGTTTGCTTCAGCATGACTCGTCCAACAGGAAGTTTACGTTTGGCAAACGGGCTTCCAGGCTTCAAAATACATCTGGTGGCACATCATTACTCAGAAAAATGCAGGATGGAGGAATATTACTAAAAGTGGCAGGAAGCCAAATCGAAATACAGTAAACCATTGTTTTACAGGAGTAATTGGGGAGTGGGGTGGTCCAGTAAATCAGAATGTCCGGTAAATGGCGAAGCACCTAAATCTGCGTAGCTAACTACGTAGTGCAAGTTTCTATCGCACGGAAGTAAATAACAGGCTAGTGCATACCTATCAGTGTGATACATGTGGCAATCCAGCATATTTGCTGTCGTAAAATCACTAGAATTGGGCAAGGGGAAAGGAAAGATAGTGATGACTGGCAAGAGAAGAAAGATAAGTGTGCACCTTTGTCCACTCGTTGAGATAATATTCAAAGTGGGCGGGGAGGAGTAGAAGGAGACAGACAGAAAGACAGATATGTTTGCTACCAGCTTGGTCTCAAGTTAGCCAGAATTCGTGGCACTTTTGTCATCTCACAAATAAAAAATTTTCAGCTAAACTACTGCTGTTTGCATCCCGACGCAGTATTGCATGCAATGTCTGTGAGATAATAAAGCACTACAGTAGAACCCTGTTATAATGTTTCTCAAGGGACCGAAAAAATGTTTACATTATAAATGGGAAGACATTATAACAGGGTAATTTCCTAATACAAATCAGTTTTAGGGACCTAATGAAGGCAGCATTATAACCAGGAAAACATTACAAGTGGGAACACTATAAGAGGGTTCTACTGTATAACCAGTTAGGTCTTGTGCTGCATGTGACAAATAGACCAGACTGTAAAATAATTTTGTATTACCAGATTTTGTCCATTAAATACCAAGTCTGCTGAATGGAGGTCCAGTAAAACAAGGGTTTAATATATATTAAGAAATGGTGTACACAAAAGGAAGATGTTCAATGCCAAAATTTGTTTAGGAAATCTGGCTCCCAAAATAGGATGCAAATAATGTAATCTTGAAAAATGTACTAGGTTCGTGGGATAAGTATAAGAACCACAACTGTCAGACGCCATGAAATACATGAAATGCTCTTGCCGGGAGGAGGAAAAGAGATGCAGTGTAAGTAGAGACACGTGTTTTTTGCAACGGGCAAAACTGCGAAATTTTTGCAAAATTTGTCACTTTTGTTAGAAATCACAAAATTCATTAACTATGTGTAAAATTACGAAAAAAAATTACGCTATTTTTAGCGTGTTCCATAGTAAATTATGACTGATTCAAGATATTGACTATACAAATTGAGGAAATTAATTTTTTGACTGTAATGGCGAGTTTCAAGAGCATCGAAAGAGACATGAAAATGGCAATTGTTTAGGTTTAAAATGATGCAACGTGTTTATTTATCCTTGTTTTATGTGATTTACATTTAGTTTTCTTTAAAATTCGTAGTGAAAAAATAATTATTATATCGTTTAATATGGCAACATTAATTACGAACACATAAATTGATGTTTGTAATGGTGTAACATATAACTCACCAGAATGGGTGTCTCGGAAAATGGCACACAGCAAATTTTCTTTATGCATAGCGTAAAATGCAAGGAACGAATTAAATAACTCAGTATAAAATTTCTGGCACCAAAAAAGAGTGAAAATGGGGGTAAAATTGTTGTGTCTTAATAAGAACATTTAGAGTAAAAACATGAATGAACAAATTCAAGGTTTGTAGGTTATGCTATTCAAAGTCTTTCATTCTTTATGGTGTTTTTTGTAACTTCAAGTAATTAATACTTATGCAGTGCTATACAATATGATGTACATAAATGTATCTTGCAGTTTAAATAAATTGTTAGGCATAATGGAAAACATAGATTTAACAAAATGTGATATTAAACACTAAATTCTCTGCATTGTTTTCGTAAACTGATTTTACTTCAGAAAAATAATACAGATAATAGCTTACCCTTGCGACAAATGTTAGTTTATAAAATTGTATCCCCCATTCCATTAATACGTATTAATGTATTTCATAGACCTAATCTAACCATCAAATGTAACAAAAGGGTACATTTTCAACCACTCAGATAACATATTTTTGTAAATAAAATTATTTTATTTAAATGTTTAACAAAAAGTACAATACTTTGAACACATTCATTAGGCACCTCCAAAATATTTGTCTGACGTGAACAAAACCGACAAAATTTATGAAAAAATTACATGTAAAATAACAAAAAATCCAACTAAATCACTTCATCAAAATTTACAAAATCTTGAAAATATTTTTAGCGAAAACAATTGTCCCTATGTATACGGAACTGAGATGGAAGGGGACAGTAACACATTAGTTGTGATAACTGTGGTAAACAATTCCATTTTTGTTGTGTTAGCATTTCACTAAACAATTTGTCGGGCAATAGAGGTGCAATGACCAGAGAGGAAAAATACACGTACCACAACTCCTATGTTTCCAGGTACCGCATATTACAATTCCCGACCACACAAAGTGACAGGGCTGTTAAGTGAATTTGGTGGGAAAGGTGAGGGAAAACATTGAAAATTTCCTCCAACAATGTCAAGACCACTTCCAGGACATTAGGACACTGAAATGGAAATGGACCGTTTACAACAAACACCAGTCAAATGGAAAGGTCAAATCATAGTGCAAGAAATATAGGGAATATATTGACACATGGGAGAAGTTCGAGGAACAGATCCAAAGAAAATTTGGATGGGAGAACTGTCTTCCTGACCAGCACTTCAATCTATATGGTAAGGTTCAAGGTAGAAATGAGGCTAGCGAAGAATTCCTTAGACTCGAGGTCAAATTTATGAAACAGATTGATCTTAAAAAAAAAGAAATAGGAACTGATACCAATTTTAATGAAGTAATTATGACCTGAGGTATGGGCATTTCTGCAAGACCCCAAACTGAAATTGGTAGAGGTACTTATTAGAAGGGCAAATAGAGAGGAACAATAATACTTCCTGGCTTAACCAAACACCCCAGCATGGGTGGGAGAGACCCAACCTCGGAACCCAAACCACAGCCATCCCCCACGCCCAATACATTGGACAAACATTTTGGACCAGAATGCAAGTATCCTTTCATGTCGCCACCAACAGAAAATGGAGCATTTCGCCAGAGACAACGTGCAGAGAAGACAATGGTCTGAGCCCCAGAACCAGAATAAACCAGGAGTGGAGAGTAAGCGCCTGCTAAACACGACAGAGTAGGGAAACAATCAAGCTAGCAAGGCAAAGGGACGAGCTCACTTGTCTCACAAAGACATGAGTCCCACAAAAGAGGAATGTGAGAACAAACATTGACAATTCTGGTGTCTGCCCTGGACTTACCCATTATTCCGGTCAAACTAGGGGGACGGGCCAGAATCGCCCTGCTTGACACAACCACATCCACTAATTTTATTTGGCTAGACCAGTATAAAGAAACAGATGACGCCGGCCTAGGGCCAGCAAGGGTCGTTAGACAATAACGTCGCCTAAATTCACGACTATGACCATATTTATGATTTAGTGTTTTGTCATTTAGTGTTTTGTATGCATGTATGTTTTCCTCAACAGGGTCATTATTTATGTGTTTTACGTATCCAATTGGTCACAATGAACATTCAAACCGCCGCCCGGAAATGTCCGAGGTTGGGCCAAGCTATTTTGAACATTTAATTCAGTAACAACGTATTTATTAAGGGATTTCAATGTCCGATTTAGCATGTAAACTGTTCATACAATGTACGATTCATTTGGTGCCATTTCTTAACATTTAACATAATAATCCTTGTAAATGCGAGTTGCTGGAACATT
>PNEQ01004513.1:9399-21070 GCA_003012365.1 Medauroidea extradentata | reverse complement strand
CCCTAGTGCTCATGTACCTATCAGTATAAAACAATCAGTAACACCGTCGAGTGGGATCATTAACAGTACCTGGACAGACCACCCCCTGAGTGTAAGAGTCTCGAAGTGTAATACTGGGGAGTATTGCTGGCGCCCACCCTAACATCTCATATAACATCTAAATTAAATTGATCTCATCCCGCTCGAGAGAGAGTGTCACAGAAAAACAACAGGTAGTGCCAATGCACGAAATGGTCCAAATGGCATATCCGCACACCCAGCAAAAAGGTACAAATACAACTGCCCTTCGTAGTCGGAGAAAAGGTGGGAACATGTCCTACATTTTTGGTGGTAAGCAACATGCTCAACAGTTTGCTAGAGGGTTATCCTTGGATGAGGTAATAGGAGTGTGTCCTGGATTGTAACGGACAATGAACATAACTGGAGAATAAACAAATAGTAACCCCTCTTTTGGAATAAGGCTGAGCCATCCAGAAGGGTAAATGATCCTTAAGGTGTCTGTATACAGATGTGTAAGACACAACCTTCAGTAAAGGAATCAACACATAAAATATGTGTTGATTGCTATTATATTCAATGTATATGGCAAGTCTCCAATACATAATATGCATCAAGATCATGCGATGTGAAGTGAATGTAACATGGTTTCTGGTGGTGATCCAGGAAAGGGCAGGGGGTGGAGGAACACCACTCACAACTGTCATTGTTGGGATGTGCCCCTGGAAGGTCCTTAGAAGGTGGTTGTGGGAATTCCTTCAAAGTTAACGTAGTTCCCTGGGAATGGGGTTGGTCATCGGGAGTTTTGACCTATAGGAAGTTGTCAAGAGTGTTGGAAGTGCTGATGTATTCTTTCTCCGGCAGCGGAGGTCAAGAAGCTAGGGGGGCAAAGATGCTAGAAGGACGTAGTGAGATTTCTCTATGGCATTAAGCCTTGAGGTGCATAGTAGTCCAGGATTGAAAAGAAAGTCATTTCCCATAGAAATTATGGGAAGATGTTGTATGATGTTAAACCTCTCGGGACTTGGTATATATTTACTTACAAATGTATACGTGCACCGCAGCACTTAATATTTGAGCAACTTCCCTCCACCACTTGATTTTCATCCTGCATCTACTTGCAATGCCACATAAAAATTTTACTGTGGTAAATAATCTCCCTTCCGAGGCGTAATCTCGTCAAGGTTATCAACATAGAACGTTAACATTGCTTCCTGCCTTTGATAAAATACAGTCGAGCGGTGGATGGAAAGCCTACCAGTGGTGGTAACTATATGGCATTGATTTCATTAATTTAGATTGTTTGCACACATGCCAGTAGTTATCCTTCTCCCTTCTCTTTTCTTGTGCCACTGCCTTGGGACAGTATACAAGCAGGTATTTCAGTCCAGGAATTCAGAATTTGCTGTGCAGTCAGGCCTGCAACAACTCTCCTGAGTGGATACACTAGCAAGGAAACAGCTTAAGAATATTGTAATTTATTATAGTGTGTGATTGCATCAGCATTACGTATTGAGAAAGGGAAAGTTTTATAGAAAAATTCCAGAACTATTATACAAAGGCAAATAGGGAGTGGTGTTCCCACCCATCGAGGTGCAGCCTAGACAACCAAGAGTGGCTGTTTGTTCATGTCAATTAATAAGAACTAATTAAACAAATTTGTCCAGTTTATTTTTCTGTGAAGGGTTTCCTAACACAAGAATTAGAACTATTTAGATGAATGTCACACATAATTCAGCCAAAATGCCTACTAGTCGTAAGCCCAAATGGTTATATAAACTTACAAGGGAAGCACATGTTTAGGCCCTTTCAGAGGTCCCACCCCTTGACTCCTCCCTTGGCAACAAACAGTCAGGTGCCACATGAACTTCCCCTGTAGTCCTGTCCCCTCAAGGGCATAAGCATAAATCAAACATCGATGAAGTCCACAGCTTCAGAGGTATACCTGCCACCAGTCCAATAGACGGTCACCAAACAAACAGCTTTTATTTATTGGATGTAGTTCTTTGAACATACTTCACTGCTCTACTAACTGAAAACATTAATACTAATAATAAATGCTGGTTCTTTGATTTTACTTTTGATTTTATTGGTTTCATGTGTGAGTGGTGTCAAGTCTTCCCAAAGAATTTTGTGGCTATTTTCCCATGTATGTTCCGTCAGTCTGAATTTTACAGATTCACCTTTCTGGATGAGTCTATAATTTTATACTTCTGTCCTACTTCCTTTCTTAAATTAAGACTTAAGAGGTGCTACAATCCAGAAAGATTCCTGTGTCAAACACGTATATATCACTAACTCTCAGTTAACCACTTCGAAGCTTAACAATGGCATATATTGAACAGAAACATTAAATTTTAAAGCAGAGTGTAAACATTTCTGCAAGACTTTTTGTGGTGGTACTGACCCCACGTGTTGCAGCGACAAATGTGGTGGTACTGATGTTCTATGTACTATGCCCCACATATTTTACTACAATATCAAAATGTAAACTTATTAGTCCTCATAAATGTTCCGGCCTCAGTGGTGAGCTACTCTTATCTCAGGGGTTTGTGGTATCAAAGGGTGGACGCATACTAAATGGTAGTCAAACACGTGGTTCAAACAACAGCCTATTTTTAATATCTTTTTCTTTTTTTTTTTAAACGTAACACAACTGCGCTTACATCAGTACATACTCTTATTCTTTCAAAAACACATAAAATGAAACAGAAAATTAATTGAACCAAAATGAAACAAAACTGAAAGAAAACTGGCATGTGCTGAACTAAAACATAACCTCAATAACAGACAGTGGGCCGATCCCGCACGGTATCGCCGTAGGTCTACATCAATATATTAATGTTAATTAATAATGAAAAATAATAGAAAGTCTTTTCACTGCTTTCAATCGCGGCCCCATGGCTCTCGTCCGCGCCCTTCGGCTAAATACTCTTACCACGTGCAAAGTTCATGGAATGCGACATATGTTTGTCTCCCTCGACCACCCAGAACAAAGTGACCAGCTTTGGTAACCACAATGGCGTCCGAAGATATCATGGCGGCCTACATTCCGGTAAAATGTTCTATAACATTCTAGTGCGACCAAATAACTGGTCTGGATACAAATTAAAATAAACTTAAACAAGCCAAAATTACAGAAAAATCTGCAAAATTCTACTGAGCACAATGACGTAGTTCATTATTTTACTGGATAATTATTACAATAAAAAAATATTAAATAAAGTTTTGGCATCAGGCATTGCCGGCAGTACACCTTGCAGTACCGTCTGCGAACCCCTATTGGTGTCGCCCCCGCGGTACCATGGCTGGGCTGGCCGAACTCAGTTACATATTGTTAAAATAAACACCAAGAACTTTTCAGCAGCTATAACTTTTAAAAGACCAATTCCTCGTAAAATTTCAAGGAGTACAAAGTTGCTTGAATATTTATGCTGTTTCAAAAAATTCTACTCAAGACATATTTATTTTAAATTCACGTGCTGTCCGAAAACAGAACTCAGAATAATTCTAAGTCAAGGCTTATGAACACCACATTTGACATTAAAATATTACAATAAAAGGACTAATCACTAGCAATTGCATCCAGACGCAGTTTTCTGTTATTGTACTGTTTCGTCAGGCCCAATAGCAGTTTTACATTCAGAGAGTGGGATTTATAGTTGATATCCTGTTCAGCAAAGTTATAATATTTAAAATTAATTAACCAAATGACTTCTTAAAATATTATTAGGCTTAAAACAACAAACATGGAATTCTTATTGAAACAAATCCTCCTGAAACTTATAATTGCATAACTAGCAATTCAATCATCTACAGGCAATAGACTAATGTAGGATGGCTGGGCAACACACTGGGGCCTTTGAGTTTAATGAAGGCATCATCACTGCCCTATACTTAAATGAAGCTAGGCTGACCAGCTCTGGATTCTGAAGTGTCAGTAACACTGGCTATAATCACTTATGCAAAAATGAACATCAACAGGGACTTGAAGCAAAAACACTAAAAACACACAACTGACTTATTGAAAGAGCATACCCCAAGCGCAGACTGGTCGCTTCACATTTATAAGAAAATAAAATGTCCTTAATAACTGGCAAAATATACAAATTTATGGGTAATATTAAATGCAGGTAAATTTTATAATGTTTATATCTTCATCTAAAATTTATAATGCAGTGCTAACTTTCAAAGTGTTCAGCTGTCGTATTAAGACACATGCTGGCAACGTTGCCACATAAGTAGCAGTTGTTGACCATCTTGCCACTCTTCCACTGCACTGTCCCTGCCTAAGCGCTGCAGTCATACCTACTGACGTGTATTATATTTGTGTCACAGGCGGGAATGTTTGCTTTTGTTGTGACTATTTCTGTTCATTTGTAACCAAGTTATGTTTACCATACAACTCATGTACTGATAGTGTTAATAATACAACTAAAAATTATAAATAAACACGAATAAATTAGAAAACTCAGGACACCACGATTAAGAAAGCACAGATAATAACTGAGAAAAAGACTGTACTAAACACAATCCCGGATGACATGCCACACACACATGACTAAATAACACAATGTTCACTTACAAGAACAAAGTATATTTTCTAAGACACCCTGATTTAATAGCCCACACCTTGAATACAAATATATTCCTTTAACCCATATTTCATCAGAGTTATATTATTAATATTGAGATTATTAATAACCTATTATAAGAGACTAATTTGTGTTTTATTATTTAGCAATGTACTGCTGTCAGAAAATTTATAGCAAGATGTTTATTGGTTCTTTTAGAAATATGTTCTGTTAATGATACACCCCCGAACTAAATTAATTTTTAATTTTACAATCTTAATAACGTCAAGCCCCATTATTTTTCTTGTGACTACTGGATTCGAAACTGTTATGTTCACAAGTCTCAAAACATTTTTAGCAATAGGCCTTTATTCATTGGCTCTCTTAATAATATTTTATGCTGTTCAACTAATCATGAAAGTATCAAAACTATTTATTGAAAATTAATTATCTTACCTTAAACAAATTTTTTCTTTCACCACTCGAATCCAAAAAATTATGTTCAATAAAATTTTAATAAAGTGTAACACATAAATGCACTAGCTTATGAATAACTACAATGTTCCTAACTTTCTAGTCTACCTACAATTTCCTATACTATAAATGCTTCCTATACTAACAACACTTTCCGAAAGAAACTAAAATGTTTGGACATCTGTAGGTTTTCAACAATTTATAATAATATATACTCCATTAACTTCATTAAAATAAATGATACACACGAACTGCAGTTTTATAAAGTTCTTTGAAAAATACACTGCAAAAATTACAGAAACAAAACTCAAAATAAATACAGTCATGCATTCTACAGCACCTGAAAAATCAATTGGAAACAATGTAATCTTTTCAGTGCACTTACAGTGAAGTTCCATTTTGCATTCCCCAAAATGCACCATCCAAAAGCCTAGCAATTGTGTTTCGTCGAAGTTTGAGTACTGACAGATTTTCCAAGGCTTGACATGTGAGGCCTTCTATTTTTGTCAGTTTGTTTCGATTCAATTCCCTGGAAAAAAATTACAAATATAAAAAACATAAGTATTGAGAAATACAGAAAATTACAAAATATATATTTATGACTTCGTGTATTCACTGAATAAAAGACAAGAAATACTTACAAAACTTTTAAATTCTTGAGATGCCTGAATGAATCCTTATTTATTTGCGAGATGTGATTACGGTTGAGTTTGAGTTCAATAAGTTCTTGTAGATTGTCAAAACTACCATCTTCTATTGATGCGATTTCATTATTGTTCAGAATCCTAAAACATTGAATACAAACTAATCAAAAACTCTAAATATTATGTAAGTATCTAGAACAAAGACAACAAGAGTACATTTCAATGAGAACTTTTCACTCACAAGTGCTATTTTCTGCTTTTAATTTTTAGTTACAATCTAAACTTCTCTCAAAATAAACTTCTTAAATATAAACATACCATAATAGGTTACCCCCTTTCCCTTAATATATTGTTGACAGAGTTGTACAATTTTTATAATAATGATATAAAGGTAATTTTATAGTATAACTTTCAAAAATTACGTTTCCTTAAAAGAAAATTTACAAGATTAAAGGTATGTAGTGCTAATTACGTTTCCTCAAAAGAAAATTTACAAGATTAAAGTTCTGTAATGCTAATTAATCATTTCCACAAACTTAAAACATTCAACGAAATTTTTCAGATTTTCTGTTGTATTTACAAAGGAACACTTGTAATTATGATCAAAGTTCTTTGGTCCTCCTGTAATTGCAGTTGGTATTCCACGAAACTTTTCTAGGACTATAGTTTCTAAAATTTTTCAAAAAATCACTAGAGTGCAGCCCTGTAGTAGCAATACACAGTAAATGAAAACCAAACAGTAAACAATATCAAACATATGCAACAAAGAACAGCAAGACTAGCATAAAACAACAAAACACATCACTTAGTTACACCAAAACAATTCACGAAGCTGGGATATAAAATCAACTTTTCTGCCATGTCTCAAGTATATTCATGAATTGTGGGGGTTGTATATCTGTATGCTTACATGTTGGTCTTGGTCTGGTATGTTACGTTACAAGAGACATGAAAGTTTTCCTCAGGTTAAGTAACTCACTCTGATATTTAAAAATGATTATGATGGCTAAAAGATGCATAATAAGAAAGTGTATTTTTTTTAACAAAATATAAACAGAGGTGTTGGGAGATATAATTCTGGCCAACAGTTAACTTATTTAACCAGTCCTTAATAAGGGACATAAATTACTTTGCTGTATAACTGAACCCATCATATATCATGCATCACTAAATTTGAAAATAATTGTTTTAATTTGAAATTCAGATTTTATAAAAAATGTGTGTAGCTTGGGTTGGTTTGCATGTTAAAATAATATAGTATTAGTTTGTTCAAAGTTTTGTGGTATCGCTGATCTCTATGGTTGAACGAAATTTTTGTGAGAATAATTACAATAGGTGATACTTGTTATTCAAGTATTTAGTTTGGGAACTAAACCTTTATAGTGGCTATTATTTGCTTTGCAGTGTCCTCTGTATAGTAACAACAACTTAGCAAAAAACTGTGAAGCGCAATAACAAAATAATTACTTAATTTGTGTAATAAATACAAGTGTTTCAATATTGGTCATCTCCTGACTGTCTGTGACTGTCTGCACAAAATCAGAAGAAGGGTAAGGGATGAAAACATACAAAATTCCAAGTGTGGATGGGTCCATGTTGGCCAAATGTTCAGACCATTTGCCTCCCACTAAGGCGATCCGATCGGGTTAGATTCCTGGCCAGGTTGGTTCCCGAATTTTCACATTTGGGAATCGTCCACTGGTCAGCGGATTTCTCTCACACCTTCATTCTGGCACTGCTCTATACTCACCTCATGTCACCCCTCACCAGTCCTAAAGACCTCTTTTGAGCGTTGACCAAAATCTCACACTCATACAAATGTGGATAATCCACAGTTCCAACTAACTGTACAAACATTACAATTAAAACCAAGTAAATTTACTACTCTCTTAAAATAGATGCTGTACTGCTCTTAATTTCAAGCTGTTAATGTCATTAAATCAAAGTTTTAGTGTCAAATTGAGTTTCTACTCTACAATTCTAAAAATAAGGGTTAGATTATGGTTTTCTGGTGTAAAATATTTTAAGACCTAGATGTTTATCTGCACATGAATGAAAAAAATTTTTTGGGTGTGTTGTCACAGACTTGTAAAAAGAATCCCTTGCTGTAAGCTTGCTGTCGCTGGCTCACATGTGAACGCCGCTTGGGTGATGGCAAGACAGGCCTGCATATCAGGTTTTCTGTCCTGTTATATTTTAAAGAACGTAATTGCTGAACATGAGTGTGCACGAAACACTTACATTATAGTCCTTTTTTAGCCACAGGCGAACATCTCATGTAATAAGCTACAGTTATTTTTTATAATTTATCATGATATTTAACTTTTGCTGTTGTAATGATAGTTGATGTTCATTCGTTGCGAACATGAAACATAAAAAAGAAGTGCTCACTGATGATGTAGTAACAAAAAAGAAGACAATTTTACTAAAAAAAATTATAAGTTATTCCTCACTCTAAAATCCACGTAATCAGCCATGCCTTCGGAAGAAAAGAATCTACAATGAGAATCATTTTGAAAAGCAGAAATGATCTCCAGAAAATGTTGACATCAAATGCGTTAACTTCTATGGAAGCGAGAGTGCGGAATCGAACACCATTAATAAATCTTGTGTAGTAGTGTTTGGAATAAGTTATGTCCTTCCTTTAGAGGATTCTGTGGTTTTCAGCCTGTCGAGAAACAGTTGGAAGAAGTAGTAGAGAAAGTAGTTGAAACAGGTAAAAAAACTTGGTCTGAGAAGCTTGACGCAACAGATGCCAATGAACTTATCACTTCGCATGTGAAACTCACTGCAGAAGATCTCATTGAACAGGATGAGATGAGACGTAAAGAGATGGAAATTGGTGATGAAACTGCCCCTAAAGCTGAACGAGAACTGACAGCAAAATACCCTGAATACATTTTTTTTTAGCAAAATAAACAAAGCATGCGTGATTTTATTAGAAGATAAAGAAGGTGGATACAAACTGTTGGGAATATAATTCCCTGACTTTTCCCACTGAAAATGAAAATGTTCCCTGACCTAATAACTTTTTTAACCCAAATATTTATGCTTTTTAAAAGAAATGTTTTTTTCTTTGTCCAATTTGATGCACTTTCCACATAGTACAAGTTTACTGTGCTACTAATATAAAATTTGTGTTATTTTTAAACAATTCTTGCAATGGGGCAAGTTAAATATCAAATAAGCATTATGGATATACGTCATCGCAGCAAATTGTGTGTCGAAGAAAACAAGACAATACATGCAGACAATCAGAAAACTAAACAACCAAAAGCATCCTTTTGTTAGTCTGCATGGATTATCCGGTTTTGTGTGACAAACCATTTGCAGCAATTACGTATGTCCAAAATACTTCTTCGATTTGTAATATTTGCATGAAAAAGTCATGCCTCAGAAAATACAGTTTACGCAGTGAACACACTAACAACATAGTTTCTGTGCTTTATTTTTGCAAGTTTAATAAGTATGCCTATAGTAAAATAAAAATTTGAACTGAATGTTACAAATCTTAAGTACACTTTGATAGTGAGAAATTTACAGTAATACCTAACTTAGGGCTTCTCACATTCGACAAATTAAATATACTAACTTAATGTAGGCCTACTACATGAATAAAATATTTGTGTAAAAAATTATTATCTCAGGAAACACAGATTCAGTAGTTTACACAATAAAAACAATATATTTTGCGTACTCTAATCCTGCTTGTTGAACTAAAATAATAGATCAAAATTACAACAGACAGTTGCAACTTACGTAATTCATTTAAATTGATGTCCAATATTTAGAGTAATACCAAATGTATAGCTTGTTACATTGGGAAATTAAATTTATAATATCATGTAGCACACAACTAAATTGTGTGTGGGGAAAATTCTTATCCCATAATAAACCTATTTCATGATTACATACTACCTATAATCAAAAAGCACAATACAACAAGATTACACAAAAAATTCCTTGACAAACGTAATTTTATGAGTATTGTAGAGGTATTCACTCAAGGGCAATGGTGCACGCTGAAATTCAGTCATGTGTGGGAATAAGCCGAAAACAGGCTTAAACCGCCCACAAATGCTCACTTGTATGCTATCAGCACACAGTTAGATCGTATATAACGCAGGGAGCCGGATATCGGCAGTCAGTTGGAAGCGAGCCTTCGTAGAGTAAGGGTGTACTTCTCTTCGTTGTGCGCTATGACATCTAGCGGCCACCGCTTGAACCACCTTAAATGTAGCTTTTTCCTTTGGTCCTTTCTGCACCGCCCTTTTCATCGCTCGGACTCTCCCTACTCCGACTAAACAAAGGGGGAAAGAGGCTAAGAGTGTGGGTAGTGAGATTACTTATCTCTACAAGTATCACATGCATGCGACCACGAGTGAAGCGGCGTGGCCAGGGACATATCAACACACACAGCCCAAACCTCTGGATCTAGACACATGAAATTTTCAAGTTGGCTTCCCCTCACGCCGTGAACTCCAAACAAGAAGGAATTTTTCTAAATTGTGAAATTAAAGTGGTTACAGGAAGTACATGAGTTTTGCGAGATTACGTTATTTTTGCTTCAAAATATAGTGTATTTATTTCTAATTGATTCTTAAAAGCTTTCATAAATACTTTAAAAAAACTGCTTTTACTGTGTTTTTTCCTCAAAAATTTACCCAAAAGGCCTTTAAGAAATGTAATGTGTTTCCAAATAATTCTCAGTAATTTGTAAATCCATGGAGATAATGAGATTATTTTTGAATAGGAATGAAGCTTACGTGACAAGTTATTTCATTTTTTCCCCCCGGAATCTGACATCAGGTGTGTAAATGGAAGTTAAATGTTCCAGAATTCCGGCAAAATGAGCATGGCTATGGATGAATAATTCAAAAGATGTTACTCTTCGCCACTGGATTTATGAAAACACCTTTTGGTTTTGGACCCCATACACACATAAGAATTCTGATGACATGTCTTGGTGTTATCGGGTATTATGTAAGTCTGCAGTGAGGGAGATTTATAGCATCCCTTGTAATAGATTGTGACAGGAAATTTCTCTGATATTTTGCATGCACATATTAGTAGCAGAAAATGTTTACATTTGAAGTATATGACAAAGTTCTGAAATGTTAAAAGCATAGAGGACGCAGCCGCCACGGGACATAAGAGCCGGTGAGGGGTGACATGAGCTGGATACAGAGCAGTGCCTCTAATGAGGATGAGAGAAACTGGAAATTTGCTTAATGAAACACTACACTCCAACCAGCTGGGAATCGAACCGCAGTTACTATAATGTTGTTCAATTTTGACAGAATACCTGCAGAAGTCGTCTCAAATATTTCCTTTATTTTTTTTGTAAAAAAAATTGTAGCAGACGACTAAACAACGGTAACTGCCATAATATGATACACAACTATTAGGGAATGTACCCTGTTTAGTTTAACATTTTAAGAACAGGTACTAAAATTTTGTTAAATTTTTAACAATAGTAACAGGTTTTCAGACAGTCAAACTTTTTCATATTTTAGGATTTCATAAAGTACCAATGCTATAGTATTTATGTACTTCATTTACATATTAGGTAAGCACGATAAAAGACTCCTATTTGGTAGCTAAATACAAATTCCATATCCGAAATGCCAGTATACGTTTATACGTTTTCGTACTGAAATATTCGCCGTCGCAGTATATCATGCACGTATTTTAACGTCTTTGAGAAAGTACCTAAACTGCAAAATTATTTCAGTTTACAATGACAAAACTGAGCATCTTTAAAATATATAATGGTAATACATTTGTGATTTGTTTTGTAAGACCACATTCCAATAGGAACAGCTCTATCGCGTCACTTTGTCACTTTTTAATAACGAACTGGCACAAATTTTTGTTTCCTCTTGAACCTTGTACTTGGTGTGGCAAAACAAACTACAACACGGAATAAAATTAGTTACATCACACATGTGTTTTATTGATAGCAAATACATTGCAGTTCAT
>PNEQ01004512.1:17806-36029 GCA_003012365.1 Medauroidea extradentata | reverse complement strand
AATGTACACTCCGCTCACATGGACAAGCGCGCGGGAGAGGACAGTTCTTTCAAATTAAAATAGCCTACTACCTCAAACAAATGAAAACAAGTGTGCCATACTGTATATTAATAAGCACAAATGTGAATGCAAATGCTTAACCGACTATATAGACACAAACTTCTGAAGTTACCAGAATTTCACAGGCGCAATAAAAAAAATTGTTAACAGTGTAAAAAATAATTTGCATTATAAAAAATCGCGGATAATCCGCAAATCGGATGATCGAGTCGCGGATAATCGAGGTTCTACTGTAAATATATCTAAGAAGGAAATTAAGCCTTTATGTATTTATTGAGGTTTACTGTTGTAAAATTGGTAAATTGAAAGCTCCTAGTAAAGTCAACCCAGTTAATTAAAGAATGCTCTACCCTGAACGGAGAGAAAGATTATAGACACAGAGTACGGGTAGGTTGCACTACAATATGTTATTATAAGTTCACTGAATTAAACAAAACAAACTTTGAAAAGCTATAGAAAATTCGTTAAAATCAAAATATTTAGCTTATTAACAGTTATCGACAGCTGAAATTCTGATCGAAATCAAAATGAAATGTAGGAAAATTCTATTTCGGTTTCAGTATACGGAACATGCGTGCCTACAGTTTGGGGTGACTGTGCACCTAACATGAGAACAGCCACTTGTTGCCCATCAAAATAATTTTAAACTTAAACTTGTAATTACAAAACTTATATAATATTACAGTATACATATATAATACAAAGTAAAATACATTCTTGTAACTAATATAACTGCAACATCTTTAACAATATCTATTCTAATAATCTCCTGTGATCTATGGACGGAAAAACAAAAGGATGTAACTACCCCTTAAATAAAGATTGTAGAGTTAACAAAATGTATCAAAAGTCAAAAACTTCAAACATATACAAAATACACAAATAAAATTTAAAAAACCGCAATTTAAGAACGAAAATACATGTAATACTGCAAAAATACACACATAAAGCCATTTCATTGAAGTTTGTCATGAGACAGCAATTCTGTATACACGTATTCTGAAATTTGTACTGTTTGGCTTCAGACATTTTCTCATATAATATAAAATAAAAATTACTGTAAACCTAATTAACGATAACATTTTTAATACAAAGGTCTTGATACAGTCACTAACTTGAGGGTCCTTGTTAAGTTTGAAAGTTGGATACAAAAGAGCAATACGGACAACACTGAAACAAGCTACTAAATGGATGTGCAAGCTTTCCATGTAATACTGATATACCAAACTAAAAAAAATCACAGTGGATAAAGACATCGCAGGCTACAATTTCATGCTCATAAAAATAAAGAATAAAAATTATTTGTATTTTTAAAAAATGCTGAAAGTGAAAATAAAAATTTTAAAAATTCAGTCATTTTTTTAAAATACAAATAATAATTTCTATTCTTTATTTTTATGAGCATGACATTATAGCCTGCAATGTCTTTATCCATTATGATTTTTTTAAGTTTGGTACCTATGTTGGTTTTAGTGTAGTCCTTAAAATGGAAACATGCAAAATATGACTTTAACAAGCCATTACGCGAAAACTATGAGAGATAAAAAAAAATTTCATAAGAGCCAAATTTAGGCACATTTTGTCTGAAATAAAGAAAAAAAATATCTGGTACAAATAAAAAATATAAAAAACTGGTAATGAAAATTACGGTGTACCGCACCCTTAATTTTCAAAATTCAGTAATTAGCATTAAAAAAATCATGTAATATTTACAATTATTTTAGAAGATTCTTGTTGTACAATATTGATAGAGAAATTAATATTTACAGTTAATTACAGTATTATAATATGGTGAAAAACTGAGATATAATACAGAACAGCATCTATTGTTAGATTTTTTTTGACTAAACCATTTTCTAACCAGTTTCAGTAAAATAGCAGTGAAACTTTCCACGTTTTCCTATTTGAAAACATTTGTAAAACAAGTTTAAGAGAAACTATGAACATGTTCAACTGGCTACTTATTGTTGAAAAATAAATATGTCTGCATGAGTTTATTTACGGCCTTGAACGAGACGTAGTTTGCTTGTATCATGACGCCGCAAATAAAATGTAAATACCCATGTTTACTAACATAATTGCTGCATGTTTTTAACCAAATTTTTGGCCCAAAATATGGGGTGCAGCCATTATGAGGGTTTTAAAAAATTTCCTTCAAGATTTATTTTGGTGTAAAATAAAACGTAAATGTTTCCCATAATTACCTGTACATAGCATGACCTTTTCTCCAAAAATAAAGGAAAAGATTTCTAGGTGAAAAGTAAACAAGAAAAAAATTAAGGATATCCCGTTAAACCATTCACGTGCGTGGATAATTATTGTTTTAATTTTTGATAAAGACAGGTATTGGAAATAACCCGGGAATATTTAAAATTATCCGTCTGTCCGTTTTAACCTTTAAATATCAGTTAAAACGGATAAAATCCTTTAAAACTGCAGGATTGCATTACAGTATAACACTCTGTTCTCCGACAGGCTAGAAGCTCCAATACTGAAAATAAGTTACAGTAGAACCCTGAGTTATTACGTTTCTGAAGGGACCCAAAAAATGTTTACTTTGTAAATGGGAAAACATTATAAGAGGGTGACATCCCATTATAAAATGGTTTTAGAGACTGAACTAAAGTAGCATTATAACCAGGAAAACATTCTACAGTTAAGTGGAAACATTATTAGAGGGTTCTACTGTACTGAGAAACTAAATACTACAGCCTAAACAGCAGATACTTCTGTACCTTATTACCACAATGTTGTGAAAGGAAGAAATGTTCATATTTCATATTTTAATTAATCTAAATAAATGCTGAATACTTTATATCATCCACGTCATTGTAAATATAATTAACACAATTAATTTGTCTCAAAAACATGTTAAATTATTACATAAAATAAATAATTAGTTCTGTATTAGTTACAATAATCCAAGTTTCCCCATACTTATTGTATAAACATGAAGTACTTAAAATTGAAATGTTTTTCACAAAGTCAGACTTTGATTGGCAAGTCCTTCCAAACGTACAAATCAGTACATACTGCATATGATAAAGTCATACAAAGTTTATTCCAACCTATGAGCTTCAACCATGATCAACTTGGCTACCTGTGTGCACGCACGCACACACACAATGAAACCTCAATGCACTGTGTCCCCATTTTAATTGCTTTTTTGCAAGCAGAGTTCATTATGTTAAGTACACACTCTTAAACTGGTCAGCATGGATCATTCTTTAAAGGTCTGTTTTTCCTGCATTCCTAATTCAAAATAATTGGACAAATGGTACAATCAAATACCTGATATTACTACTAGTTTTAGATTGTGCAGCAACTGTAAGTGATACTACATTTGTTTGACACAATAAAGTTTGACAATTTATTTTCATTCTTAAATAAGTAAAACACACAGCTTGACAGTAGTGACCCTATACACAGTCTTAGGAGTTCATTAATAGTTTATTGGAGTTTAAAAAGTTGTTTTCTTTCCTATTTTCGGAATGCTAATTTCAAAGTTATGTTAAAAGTTATTAAATTATGTAAATTATATTCAATTGTGGTTCATTATATTTGTTAGATTTTTCGTAATGTAACGTAATATGACTCGGCCAACAAAACACGTAACAGACATTGAATGGTAGACTCAAGATAACCGACTCTAAAAAATCCTGCAGAAAAGCAAGTGGATGTTGTGAAACATTGTGGTCCATATAATTTGGCCAAAACTATTGTTTCATATGTTTGTTATACCTAAAATTTGAGGTAATGAGTGTTCTTTCCTTTGTTGAATGACAAAATCCACATCCATCTTTATCCTGCATGTATAATTTTTTTCTGATTTGTCCACTTATAATAATTTTACACCATGTCTATAACCACATGTGTAAATGTAATGCTCTTTAAGAAATTTTGCTGGTTATTACACATCATTTCTTACAGTCCCATTACAAACAACTTACAAGGAATTTACTGTATTGCAATGTGTGTACACACACGAACAGAAAACCAAACTCAAAGTGTACATATACACGTGTGTCCACATCAGAGGTGGGACGATACCAAAATTTTGATACTGGAACTGGAATTTTTTTTCAGTTTGATAATCTCAATACTTTTCACACAAAAAAGTTCAGTTTACACTAGCACATACAATGTGAAATTACGTTAGCAACAAAATCTTATTATTTCCCTCATCATAATTTTTTAAAAATTAAATAAAAAAAACCAACAACATTGCCATTTGCAAAAAGTTGAAGAGGACATCTGAGGAAAATTTTCCGTTGCTTCTCGATTTTTATTACTAAAAATGTGTACTATTAAACTCAACAAACCATTCAAAGTTGCACCGTAATTATATTCGTGCACATATGCGATATAGAAACGACTGTGAGATTTTGCAGTCTAATGCATTTGTATGAGAATGGAACACAACTTGGAAAGTGGGAACAATTTTGTGTTACTACGAATTTCCAGTGTACATAACCACACCTGTCGCTACTTTATGGCAAGTGTCTGCCATTTCCGCTGACAGTTTGCTAATGTATTATCGTCATCTGGCTGTGCTGATGAATGCTTTGGATTTCTTTGTCGTTACACTTGTTACGCTTGTGAATTAAAACCAATAATGTCACTAATTTAAAAATTTTTCGAGAATGCAAAGACAAAAAAGTGAATTACAAAATGATAACATTTTGAATAGGAAATAAAGAACCTTAACTTTCCTTTAGCAGTTGTATTTACTATTAGAAACGGGCCTTTTTTTACTACGTACTTGTAAGTGAACTACAATTTATTCTGCCGACTTTGTCAGCATAATCACAGTTTTGAATTATTTATGCTGCTGAAGTAATTACATATACAATTTGTTGATTCCAAATATTATCTTGTTACACTTTTATGTAGCTTATGAGCTTAACAATTAAGCGAGCTTAGAGTAAAATAATTTTAATTTTTCACTGGTGTGCCTTAAATTGGATAGCTGTAATTTTACTGTGGAGACAGTTTCTTACACAGTGATTAACAAACTGCAAAAGTATCAAATAAATGTATCAATATATGAGCATCGATACTCAATACTTTTCGATACATTTAAAAGTATCCATGGTATTAATGTATAAAAGTATCGAAAGGCCCATATCTAGCTCACATACATGAACACTAACACACACACACAAACACACCCAAGCATGCACACGTTAAAACTTTTAAATTGAATTTTAAATTTCTTGACTAAAAAATTTGGTTATAAGGTAATTTTTGTTCAGATGAATATAAGAAGCTGTTGCGTATTGAGATACTACGTAAAGGGCATTTAATATTACGTGGTACGATTTTGTGTCAAAACATTTTGGGAAATATCACAGGATACTGAACTGGGATTATGGTAGACATATTGTACGTAGAGGTTCTACTTAAGTAGACTTAATTGAGTATGGAACAGGAAAGGATCCAGCATACCAGAAAACCTTGCCTTTATCTTGTTCTGTTTAGTTCAATGATTTGTTAAACGTCTGCAAACACATTCTGCAGCAAGGTGAAAATTCAGAGGTCTCCCATGGCGACGATGATATTCTGCAAGGCAGTTCTGGCATCACTGTCTTCAAAGACTTCCAGTACCTCCATCGCCTTCTGTGAGTGTGCTGTCTGTAGCTGCTTGGTGCGAGCCAGCCCTGGCCCATCCATTACCATGTCATACACCTACCACAAACATCAGGATATATATAACACCATAACCAGATTTTAATAATAAAACAACAGGCAACAATTTACACCATAATTAGTACTGTCATAGTTCATACTTTTCAAAAGGTTATGGTAGAAAACTTTAAAGAATACAGTCGTGAGGTGAAAACAATTTACTTTAGTGATGGGGCTTCAAGACAGTATTTAAGAATTTTGCTAACATCTGTAATTATAAGTCTGGTTTTCGTCTAAGTCCTCTAAATTCTAACTACGTAATGTATCTTCTTGTGATATCTCATACAATTCTTTGGCCTAGTCTATTTAAGACAGAAGGAAGCTCAAGATCATGTGCTGTAGTTCTGGTATTATTGCTATCAACGTGTTGCAAACATATGTTTAACAGAATAATTTTCTACTGATCCTGTACCTACATTCATTCCAAATTATGGTAGCAACACAAAATTTACTCCTGTATGTTACAGAATACGAATTTTATTGTATCACACATATGCCCCAACTATTTTACCAGTGTTTGCTCAATTTCTTCACACTGATATCAGTACGTTCGACAGAGGCTTAGGGATTCCTCAACAAACACGTTCTTCCCTCCTGGGGTCTCCCCCGAAAGGTTGGCCCTTGAGGTAGTGGCAATTAGACCAAGAGACCAGGGTAGTGGTGCCTTACTCTAAGTATTCAAGCCCTTTAGTCCTAATGGTGGCCAGTTTGCTGAAACCCAGTCTGTAGCAGGATAACCCCATCCTTGTCACCCACCCTCACATGTGAATGGCCATTATAAGCAGCTCCCCTTCATGAACTTCACATCTGTCCACACACACACACACACACACACACTGTACTAAACCTTACATGCCTACAGGGGTCAGTCAAGTGAGTGAATAACACGGGCCAGCAAGCCCGGGAAGTAGCACCTATTGGCTTTGTGTTGCTGTTTCTTCTCATGATGGACAACAAATGAACACAGTCAACTCTGATTTTACGACCCTGGGAATAATGACACTCTCAAAGCAACAACACGTTATGCTGGAACTGTGGAAAATTGGAAAAAATTTGCTTTAAAAAAAAAAAAAACAGATGAAAGGGTTGCATTTATTATGGCCGCAAACAGTTGCAATTGTTTTCTTCTCCAAAACTGTACTGCTGCACACTGTGTGTTTGTTCTAAAAATATACGTTCTTGCCCCTGCCTCCCGCACAATGCAACAGTCAGATGGCGGCCCACCTGCCCCTTTTCTCATCCACCGGTCGGCCAGCGCCTCGCCCGCCTCTTCCAATACCCCAGCCTATCACTCCAATAAGGCCTTCCGTTCACCCTTTTTTTATCACGTACATGCCGTAACTATTTGGCATTGTGATTTCTCATGCCCTTGGCTAAGGTAGTCATTCTTTGTGCCTGTGATATAATATTGATCGGTGCTCTATTTTCTGGACTTCTCTTGGTTATAAAATTTGTTAACAACCCATGCTTTAATTTTTTTTTTGATTTAAATTTGGTAATGTTTTAGTTTGTGTTTTAGAACAGTTTTACACGACCTCACTACTTTTTTGTATTTTGGACTTTTGGTTTCAACAAAATGACTGGAAAGATAACATTATTGACACTTATGAAGAAATACAAGATCATCTAGGAAGTAGACTAAAACAAGATTACCAAGACAGAAATCGCGCTGCAGCATGGCATTCCAAAGTAGTTTTTTTAAACAATGATCAACATCTTGATATTTGTAATTGTCAACTGTTGGTGAACAAATTGAAACTGAATATCAAATACCTCTCCATGCACATTAGTGAAGTGTATAAAAAACTTTTGCACAGACTTGAATCTTTATACAGGCCGATTACCTATTTTCACTTGTCCTGCCGAGCTAGAGAAATGAAAGAACTGCAAAACGAAGGAAGTAGTGTTATCACCACGTCCCATCTGCTGAGCGAAAATCAGGAGCTATGACTAGGTAGTGGTCAAAAATGGCACAACAAGTGACGCAGGTTAGACATGTCGTGTACGTTGTTTTTGAACTAACCAGTTACCAGATAGGTCCTTGCGCACACAAATTATTCTACACATGTGTGTGGTCGCTTGTTGCTGTAACGTAAACATAGACAAGGTCCCAGGAGGCAAACGGCTTTACCAAATCGTAATGTTGTGCCAGCTACAATTACAGTTTCCGGCAAAGTTTGTGCCTAATAATGTGTTGACGAAAAATCTTAGATGTCAACCATGACATACATTCATTCAAAATGTATGTGCCTACTGAAATAAATTACTATTTCAATCAACAACATTGTGTTAGTATCCTGTAAATAGTTTCGAAACGCAGACATTACTGGCACTTTAATTAACGTTGCAGGTGATATTAATGTTTCACTATCATGAATTCACGCTTGATGTTGAGCTGCAGAAAGGTAGTACATGAACTTCCAGTGTATCCATATATTCAAATTACGTCATTCTATCAAAAAATATTACTATCTCAACTTTATAACCATATTTTACAAATAACTCACAAAAACAGACGTTGCAGCAGCAAAAATTTATGTTGCCGGCGACGTATTTGCTTAATTTTGAGCGAAAGAAAGGTCTTATAAGCACTCCCAGAGTATCCATTTATTCAAAATATGTACGCCATTCTATTGAGAAATATTACTATTTCAATATACTTTATTGCAGCAATCTTGCAAATAACATCCCAAAATTGACGTTGCAGGCTCAAGAATTAATGTCATTGGCAATGTTTATGATTTATATTGAACTAAATAAACAGATCCACTTCAATGGCATGCTTTTGAAATATTTTCATGTGTTTGATTTTCGAAATACATAAATGTGTATAGCTTTAAAATAACACATAATTTTTGCGCTGATTCAATGATAAAAAACATAAAATTTTAATATTTTAGAGTTTGGGGACCGCCAGTAATTGGTCAAAATTCTAATAATGACCCTATTCCAGGAAACCGTGAAGGGTCATTGAATCAGGAGTTGACTGTAGTTTTCAGCAAAATCAGCCAATACTATGCATTCATTCGCTGTTGTTGAAATTCTGTTTCTCATCTTTCAAAGAAGCAAATTGGAGTTTAGATATTACGATGAAGCTTTTCAAGTGTGAGAAGTTTCTCAATGAGTGTCTCAATAAAATCCTCAGTCAGCTGTATCACATCTGCTAGGTTTGATTGGTTTGTATTAACTCACTGTTGTATGCAATCTCATCTTCCATTTCTTCAGTCAGAATTTCTGAGAATGTTTTCAGATCACTACAGTCGAACACTAACTCATCATACAGTCATAGATATCCATATCAGATATCATATATTCCAGCAAATCTTTGTAATTGACATTCATACCACCTCCTTGTAACATTATTCTTTACCTTCTCTGCATTACTTGTAGTTTGTTTGCATTCTACCTTTAATTTTTCATAACTCTAAATATTCCTTGCTGTTGGTGAACTTGAATTTACACTTGTAGTTGCTTTATCTTCCAGTAAACTTTCAGGAAATGAATCAACTAACTTTTTTTTACAGCAGTGGACATTCTTCTCGTTTTGCTCAGCAATACTGAAGGTTTCTTTTCAGAACTAACTCATTTCAACTTAGAAGCTGATGACATATCTAAACAGAGGCGACAGCAACTAACTTTTGTAAACTTTCTTCTGGAGGGATAAACAAATCATTGTTTCTATCTTCAGTTTCATTGCACTCTTTATTTTTGATAGAAAATATTATTTTGTAATATGTTGGGGACAATGACTTTCCTGGAAATTGGGTGACGTCAAAATTCTTTTCTTTTTCCAAATGCAGTAATTTTATTTCAAAATACCCTTTGCCACCTTTTTTCTTGAGGTTTCTTAAGGCCTAAGAGCATCACAACAAACTTTTTCAAAAAGATGTTTGTAATTTTTTAGGTATACACTCACATACAGTTCTCATATAATTTTACCCTGTTGTAGCGCCGATAACTTCTGCTCATCTAAACTGAGGAGGTTTATTGTGAAAACTTTTTTACCAATTTTTCCGCAACTTTCCTTGTGGTAGTTCTCTTGAATATATATAGTCCAACACAGCAATCCATTTTTAAAAAACAGCAGTATTACATTAACGTACAAAACACTTATGTCAGAGAATACTTCCACTTGTCACCAAAACTACAGTAAGACTATAAAAGTAGTCACGACGTCTGTCTGTCTGCATTTGTAAGCAATACTCTGCCATGTAATGTCATCACACAGCTGTGTTCTGCATTCAATTCACAATACTGCTGTTGATCTGAAGAAAGTTGGACAAACAATTCCTTATCATGAATCACAAAAGTTTCAAGTTACTGCTGATAAAAGGCATGCCTGAGCTGGCTTTAATTTGCTGAGTATCAAATGTCAAGCAAAAGGAAATCAAAGATAAACTGCTCACTTTGCGTACACACCCTAATCAGTTTCGCTTGCTAACTCACAGTATGCTAAGAGATCAGCTTCTTGTAAAAAGTAAATACCGGTAGTTTGTTAAAATTCTATTACTACCTAAGTAACAAATTTAGCCACGCACCTTTTTACACCACCAATGGCATTAAATGTTGAATATTTACTCTATATTTTGAAACGTTATAAAAATTAAACCAGTAAAGTTTAGAACTCACATTTTTACAGTGGTTAGGTATCATACAGATCTTTACTTCTTGTTTCATATTTTCAGCAACTCCCACACTAGAATTATTAAGTACCAAATTTGGGACTTATTGGAAGAATTTAAGTTTTTTACACCGTGGCAAATTGTGGAATGGTGCATCTCTAGAGGATTACTTTTTATTTACATACAGTATGGACAGAGGTGTAATTCTGGAAAAAATTTCAAATCCTAGACTTACTTCCTTCTCGTAGTAAATTTGGTTTAAAAATAAGATCTTGAACCAAAATATGCCCAGTTTTAGGTACATGTTTTTGAATTCTGTGAATACAAATGAGGATAAGTTTATAAATGTACAAGAAAATGGTTTATTTAAGCTACAGTTTTGTTTTTGTTTTACGCCTCTAGCTGTTACAAGTTCTGAGATAATTAGATTTTCTTAAATGTTGGTAATCTGAAAAAATTGCTCCCACCATGTTACAAAAACACCTGCCATTTTTAAAAGAATGCAAAAAAAAAATTACTGCACGTTTTTTTGTAGTCTAACAGTATATAAGAACACTTGAAAAATGTTTCAGAATTCTAAAAATGTAATGCAACCACCTCTGGATGATTACAGTATATGGAGTGATCCTGTATCAACGAATGTACCGGTGGTGTGCGATGCTTCTGCATGGACAGTTGATGGACCATCATTGAAGATTGTGTTAATACCCTGTCTTAAACTGCAGAAGGATATCATGGATATTGAGCTAAATTTCTAAACTGTCCCAAATTTGTTTACAGCTGACATTATGCAAGATGCCTCTTCACCTACCTCAGTTTAATTTATGAAATAAAATGTTTCTTACTGAAGGCTAAGAGATTAAGTTTTTAAGTAGTTTAACTTACTGAACTCATTTACAATCTTATTATACTGAATACACTAGTAACACAATCTTGGACTATACTCTCACAAACTGGAAGCATACAAATGTCTTGTGGTTTAAGAGGAGTTGTAACCCAAACACCCAGGTTTTACACAATTTTTTGATGGTTCCTTCAAATTCTTTGACGTTTCACGAATTCCATCTTATTTTACGTACATAGATAGCAATACAAAGACAATTACGCATGCTTTCACCTTCCATGAACTCCTCACACGAAAAACGTAATTCAAAACCAAATGGGGGATATTACCTATTTTTTAATCCTATTTTTACTTAAAAGTAAATTTGATTTAATGGATAATGGTATCACACTATATTTATTTGCGTCCGCATAGCTCGGAGAAAAACAAAAATAAAAAGAGTGTTTATTTTGGCTCAGTATGAGTGCCGCCATGTTGATGTCCCTTTTATGTCATTGGACTTATTACTGCATATCTGCTTACACTCAACAACTTACATTTAGTTCGTGAAATTGCGTTAAATTCAGTTGTTTGTGTGGTAAGAACAGGTATGGCTGGAACTCCAAATAATTATACCTAAATGTGTATAGTAGCTCCTTTGTACAGCATTACAATTAACTTTACTCTGAATACCATATTTCTACAGCGCTGTGTGACAATACAAAACTGACTGCGTGATTTCTAAAAAATGAAACCTGAAACAGTCTGCTATTAATGACAAAATTACAGTTTATGTATGCAATGGTTACTTCACTGTATCGTGTACAGTATGACATTGTAAGCATGAAATACAGATGTTATTTTAAGTTAAAAGTTGCGACCAAATCTTGATATTTGTTTAACTCAATGTGGAAACGGCTTAGCCAATAAAAGTGTTCAAGGCCCCTGTGATTTGATAATAATTCGAGAGGTGTGCAGGGTCTTGCGAAATTTAATAGATGGCAGCACTGATGCTGCAGTTCTCACAGTCGCACACAAAAAACTCAACTATAATTGGGAAGAAAACTTGTTTCTTTACATAAAATTTAATCTGGCATTTTATTTTTCTGACTTGTGCAATCTGAACGCTAAATCACCAGTCTGTAAAAGACAGCAGGTTTGCTTAAATACTAGCTCTGTAGGTTCATTTTTTGGATGCATGTGAACTTCATTCGGTTGACTTTAAACCAAAATCTACTATTCTTGACTGGATTTGAAACAAGAAAATGAATTCGTAGTAAGTTATCACTACTATGAAACATGAATTAAAGTGACAAATTCAAACCTACCACTAAAATGTTACAATATGCGAGAGCAACCTTGCTGTCTTCACTCCTCTCAACTCAGTCCCAGTCAAATCTTCATTATTAACTAAACAAATCAGCAATTACAATCATGCATTTATTAACAATGAGCAAATATCCCGAGTTAGCATTTAAGTAACTCAGTTCATTAAACTTGATCAGTTTTTTAAGTCAGTGTAAAATTCCAAAATCTACCATAATGCCTAGTGGGTGGGTGGCGGCAAATGAAAACAACAGTCTAACTACGTCACATGCACGTTAGTCAATAAGAACATATTTTCAATGTTTTCGGCAGAGTTTGAAAATATGGCATTTTATAAAGCTCAATAAAATGAAAATGTGGATGGAATTATTACTTTATGTGGTTGCATTTGGTCCGAAAATAATTAGGAAGAATCATATAAATGTTTAGTATGTATCATCACTATTACTTGAACATATAATAACTACCAAAATAAAAAAATTCTTCCACTTACAGCCAAAATTTGGTATTTCATTTCACTTTCTAGTAATATTAACATATTCTTACATACAACCCGAAAAAGTGGCACATAAATACATTGGGTTGCTACACAACATAACATAAATACAGTTACAGAGTTTAATTTACCCGTGCATAATCAATATCTTTGACAGATTCCACTCCTTTGTCGATCTCTGCAAAAAGGCTTGGGTCATACTCCAGGTGGAACATGACAGGTGCAGAAGTCAGTATGAACGGCGTACCAGGAACATAGTTTGATCCTGCAGTGAACGGTTCCAGGTCCAGGCAGGCCTGGAAAAGATTGTGAAATTTACAAAAAAAACCTTTCCTTACAAATAAAATACTGAACTTACAAATACTACAAAAACTTAATTCATAGCACAAACCAGTTACACATTTTTACTAAATATGGTATCACAAAAAGTTCTAAAAATGGAATAAAAATCAAGGTTCTAGTATTACTGAACTGTGTCTGTACCTTCCGGACATTAAAAATTATCATGAACAATTACGGCTTTCCTCTGGTTATTTATTCACAGTAAATATGTTAAAGGCGTTGCAGTTAATCCGCCAATCAGGAAACACAACTATTTACTGTACGGTACTCAAGTTTGTGCCTGTTTTATTGTTAAGTTAAGCTATAATTAACAACTTACCAGACTACTTCCCACTCTAAAAACTGTCATAAGAATGCACATACCTGCCACGCCAATGCCAGATGTTTGCCGAATCTGTATCCTTGGTCTTGAAGTTCGGCCACATGTCCGGCAAGCTTCAGTGTTCCTTGGCAGGACTTCCCCAACAAGCTACCCCCAGACAGAACATTCCGCTGTGTCCACTCCTCCACTGCATTCCCATCTTTGAAAGAGGGTAGCGGGTTGTTCTGCTTGTCTCGACGTCCAATGAACTCCCCTTCTGTCAGGTCACGCACTGCACTGCTCATCAGCTCCACCAACTGCCCAGAAACAATAACTGTTTTATTCTAGCCCCTCAACAAAATGTACGCGAGTGTTATGTTCCTCAACAGCTCCAAGTAACTCAACAATCCTAACTTAATTTAAAAGAAGCAAGGAAAGTAATATAATCTCAGAGGCACATTATATAAATGTCGCCTCCACATTTTTGTAAAGGACTTGAGCCCATGCTCCAAGATTTATAATAACTACAATACTGATTTAAACAGCATTATTACAACCACAAAAAGTCTAACGGGTCATTCCACGACACATATACAAATGTGTGTTGCTGTAAGATATTTTATTTCCCTGAAACTTTGATAGTGTTTTCTACTATACTTCCTAAGAAAAACCCCAAATTTTCAAATTTTTAATCATAATACTCTCTGAAATACAGCCAATTATCTGTTGGAAGTAAGGTGTAAAATCATAATTTTTGAGTTATTATTGGATAGGCCACAACTTTTTAAATAAAGGAACTATCCACCTCATACTAGTATCACGATAAAGCACATTAAAAGTAAATTTTTTGGCTTACTGAAATAAGACATTTTTTATACTCTTTACTACTTTGTGAATGTACAAAATTGACTAAAAAACCCTTCAATTTTCAGTAAATTTAAAAAAAATTTAATAAAGGACTTAGAGGAACAACTTAATTTTTTTCCCGTGATTCATTCTTATGGTTACTTTGTGTGCTAGGAAAAATATCCCGAAAATCAAAAATTTTTGGAAAAAAATAGGTTTTAAGGGCAAAAAAAACCTATATGTAACCAACTTTAAAAATCTAAACTAATATGAATTATAAAGCTCCTCATATACTTTTGTAAGGAAAAAATACCTTGCTTTGTTACTCTGAGCGGCAAAAAAAATTACAGAGGGTAGGATATGATAAAATTTTAAACAACACAAATGTTTATTGCTCAGTAAAAATTAGTAATATAATATGAGATATATTAAATACCATGTACCTTTTTAAATTAGAGGTGCACAGTATTTATACAGCTTGGTATGTTTTGAATGTGCCAACATACACAGATTGGTTTGAATAGTTAGCCTGGCACAGTGAACTGTACGTAAGCTTATCAGCCTATCTGCTGATGTGAATTCAGCAAGTCTGAAGCGTAAACAGCATAAAACTGTGAATACCTACAAGCCTTGCCAGTAGACAGCCTTAGTAGCAAGCTATCAATTGTGCAGTGAGTGGAAATAAAATTTTTCCCGTAAGTTCTTTATCATTCAACAGAATATGTAGTTTTCAACTAACCCAACAGATATTACATGAAAATTAGTCCAGTTGAATATTTTTCCCAAGTCATGGTTCTAATTTTGATAGGCCCTAATTAATATGCGATGTTACATTAGAAGAATGGAGTGTTCTATTGGGATTTTCGTAAGAGAGGTGTGTCTATCTAGCCTATAGTACATACAGTATTCAGAACTCAAAACATTACATGATTTTACTGATGAGAAAAAAAACTTATAGATAGTTTTAAGATGGAGTTGTGACAACATAAAAAACTTTTATACACATCTTGAAACAATATCTAGACAAATGCATACTGTATTTTCATATTCATGGGAAACATTGTTGTGACCCATACAAACTTCACAAAAGAACTGTTAAACAATCTCTTTGAAAAATAACACTCATAACTGCAACAAATTGCCCTGAGGTTAGTTTAATTCCTGGTAAAGCACAATATAAGAACACTAAAAACTTTAACAATCTTTGCCACCATGAAATAGACTTTGGTTTGAAAGCAGAATGGCATTTCTTTGCTACTTCTCATGGCAAAGGTCCATGTGATAGAGTTGGGGGTATGGTGAAGCAGTTGGTGACTTACGGAAGTTTTCAACATACGCTAACTAATCACATTGCAACACCCATAGAAATGTATAATTTTTTAAAATCACAAATCAAAGGTATTACTACTTTCTTTTACTGCACTGAAGACAATTTAAAAGCCAACAAATTCCTTCAGCCTAGATTTCACAATGCTATTGCAGTTGAAAAAACAAGTCCTTGCACAGTTTTGTACCTGTAGACAGTTTTAGTTTTAACATTCATAAGACATCCAAATCCACTGATTTTAAAATAGTGCCCATCAGCAGAGAAATCCAGCCTGTTGTACCAAAGATAAACGATTATGTTTGCTTACAGTAACAATTAGTGGCTAGGCCTTGTAATATAAATTGGTGTGTTTCACATGGAACAAGAGCTAATAGTACAATTCTTCCAACCCCATGGCTCAGGAACATCTTACAAACTTTCATTAATGACACTGTGTGGAGGAAAGAGGAGCACATCCTCAAAATACTCTCCTCACTAGAGCTCACAACTGCTACAGTAAGAACACACAGCAGCCCAAAAATGAGCCTCAGCTTATCTCACCTTAAGTCTCCTAAATTTTAAATAGCTACTTATATTTTATTTCACGTTACTTATTTGTACTAAACAATAAACATTTATATTACTGCATTTCAAATTTCATCACATTTTACCCTCTATAATTTTTTTCCGCTCAAAGTAACAAAGCAAGCTATTTTTTACTTGAAAGAGTACTGTATATGAGGAGCTTCAAAATTCACATTAGTTTAGATTTTTAAAGTTGGTCCTACATTAATTTTTTTTGCCCTAAAAACCCCACATTTCAAAAAATTTTTATTTTTGAGAATTTTTTTACAGTGTAGGACTGCAAGTATCATGATGTTTTTCCTAGCACACAAAATAACCATAGGGATGAATCACTGGAAAAAAAGTTGTTCCTCGAAGTCATTCATTAAATTTTTAATCTTTACATTTACTGAAATTTGAAGTTTTTTTTACTTAATTTCATATATTCACAAAGTAGTGAAGCGTATAAAAAATTTATTTTTTCAACAAGCCAAAAAATGTACTTTTATAGCATGCTTTCCATTGGTACTGTAGTACAAGGTGTATAGCTCCTGTATTTAAAAAAGTTATGGCCTATTCAAAAATACAAGAAAATGATGACTTTACACCATACTTCCAACAGAAAATTGGCTGTATTTCAGAAAGTATTATTATCAAAAATCTAAAAATTTGGGGTTTTTCTTAGGAAGGGTAGTGAAAAAAACTATCAAAGTTTCAGGTAAATAAAAAATCACGCTGAAAAAAAATTTGTACATTTGTCATGGAATGACCTTAAATGGGGTTAGAAATCTGGAATACAATGACCGTTGGACCCGAAACTTGTGCTCATGAACTACAAAACTTAATAGAGAATGGAATCAAATAACCAATTTTGACTCAACTATAAAATGCCTTGGCTTTCTTGCCCACAAAGGTAATTGACTTTCCAAAGAAAAAATAATATATTTATCTACCCTTGCTGATGTTTAATCATATATGAAAAATAAATAATGTAAAAATATAACAAATATTTATATGCCAATTTATGACAAAGTGAAGTCAAAAAAGTACAAGCACTTAATTAAATTTGTACATAAGAATACTACTAGTATAACAAACACGTACTAATACATTCATGGTGGCCATGCAATTCCAAAGAATAAATTCACAGTATTTTTTCTGCTTATCAGAATAATTTAAAAATTTTTCCCTGAACCCAATTTTGTAGTCATAGTTAACAATGTCAGAAAGACATAAATCTGATTTCATTATGCTGCACATCAACATACTCTAATACTTTTCAGGTTAAGCCTTTCAAACTACCTAAGCCTATAAATGCAAAAGATTTTTATCCACATGAGTCAAAAAACATTCATTTTATAAAAAAAAAATATTTGCAGTTCATATGTAGGTTATTACTAGAACAGATTTGGCTACAGGTTTTCCAATAAACTGATCAGAGCAAGCTTCATTTTCTGTAAATTTCCCAACACTTCCCAGCTTTTAATGAAGTCCATACCATGACAGATTAACAAGAAAAAATCAGGTATTTGTAGAATTAAAAATGCAAGTTCATTGCAGCAATAGTTTTGTTTGTAATCACTTCTTGACTACATAATATAATTCATGTAATCATAGGTAACATACATTATATAAAACCGATTGTAATATTTTATGGTTAATAATAGTAAAAAATTCTGTAATGAAATAATTGGCTAGTGATACAAAAGGTTGTTTCTATGTACCCCAAGTAGAAACTAGCTGAAAAAGTAATGCACACAGTGGTGGTTTGTGCTATAGGGCTGCAGCCATTCCTGATTATTTTTGAATTACAGTAAATAATTTTAATTTTCACAGCTGGTGTTATAGA
>PNEQ01004512.1:0-16806 GCA_003012365.1 Medauroidea extradentata | reverse complement strand
CGCATGCGCGTCCAGGTCTGGTGAACCCATGAAGGAAGGGGGGGGGGGGGCAGAGGTGTCTGGTATTTGCCTTGTGCGTGGGCTGCTAGGCTTGTAGCCCGTACGTTGCGACACGCTACAATGCAATGACAGATGCAACTTGTCACTCAACTCGCTCGTTTCGCGACATCACTGCAGTAAATTGTACCAAAATTTCATGACCTGTCCTACACACTGTGGCGCTGCCTACGAACTTTTCAAAGTTTGTGTACATAACTTAGTTAATTAGTAACTGGTCTAAAGTAGCATGTTTGTACATGTATGGAATTTTCAAACCTATTACGCCAAAACGAATAGTTTATTTTTTATATTCTGCCATAAAATCGCCTAAAATTACAACAGTTTTCTCGAGGCAGAATGATAAGTTTTAGATGTTGCTCCTTCATGCCTAGGCATTACAGCAAACATTTTTGCAGCCTATTATTTCACACGAATTATAACGTACTTCATAACAAATAATAAATTAATATCAACTTAAAAATAAGTAAAATGGATGTGACATTGTTACTCATTTTTAAAGAAAGTACTTTATAGCAGAGCCCTTTACCGAACCATATAGCAGAGAAGTAAAAAAAACTCATACAATAAACATTTAAAACTTCATTTTCTGTCCGGCCACCACCATAACAATTTATCAAATACAAAGGAGGTAATTTTTACTGGACGTCCTTTTCAGATACCTTCAAAATTTGTCTTATTTATGATTCCGCAGTAGAAGAGACAGATAGCCATAAACAAATGTACCCTCCCTATACGCGAGTATTTTGTAATAGGGGGAATTGCCATTCAAATCTATCATTCTATACCTATTATTTCACAGAAATTATTGAAATATTTAGGCAGCTGTTAATATTTACGGTCTTACGATATATTTTCTTTTGTTTCTTTATATTTTAATTATGTATAAATACCTTTCTTTATATTTATAAAAGTCGTTGTTTGAAGTCTCTAACCTCCCTCCTTACATACAGCCCTTATCCTATACAGGCCGTTCACTATAAAGCGAGCACTGTATAATAAGTTATTGTGAAATTTGTTCTAAGAAAAGAACTGCGAATGAACTTCACGTAAAAGTAACAGGTATCCACACATTAGTTAAGTGACCATTTAGTGGATACATGTTTTTGAATTAATATTTTCATTTTCAAATGAGGAGCAAACTTTCAAAAGCAGACGTGTCCGCCTTACCTAGCTGTAGAGAAAAGCGAATAAACATCATATTTAATATTACTAACTGAGTATAAACATATCCATTTCAATAAGACATGTTTTGTTTATGGAGTCTGAGTTCATACTCGTATGTAACACATCTTGTTTATTTAAAAAGGCATTTAAAACATTTTCTTTATTTTGGACATGTCTGGTTTTGAATGTTTGCTCCTCAAATACAGTGAGATGTAGTAAAGTTGAAAGTGTAAAAAAAATAAAAAACCACGAACTATAGTGCATTAAATGAACGGTGCAGTTTTGTTAAATGTTAAAAACTGTGATTTGCAAACCTTAAAAACAACTGAGCTATGATGTCAATCCGATATCTGGACAGCACACACTGATGCGATTTCAACTTGGCGTAACTTTCCATGCAGCTACCCTTGTTTTTCTCCACCTACTTGCTACACCAAGTGCTCAACACAGTGATCCAAAGGTATGTTACATTTGTAAAAATTATGTTTGCGGATTTTGTGAATTTCGTTCTAAAAAAATTACAGCAATCCAAAGGCATGTTAAATTTGTTAAAATAATTTTTGTGGATTTTGTGAATTTAGGTCTAAAAAAATTAATACCATGAAATGTTTTAAACTGTTCGAGAAAATGGAATAGCTGCAACTGCTTGAAATGTTTTTTGATTTCCTTTACCAGCGACTAGGAAGGCCCCTTAACTGAATGATTCTTACAAAAATATTAATAAATCTACCAAAAGTATATTCAATGTTTAGACACGAGAACTGCTAATATAGCACCAACTTGAACCTTGAAATCCAAATTTTTCAGGGGGAGGACCCTAGGACCCCTCTCCTTTTTATTGGAGGATAAGTGTTCCTCGTCATATGCAGCCCTACCTATGTTAAAATTCACGAGCAGCGCCTGCTTGCACATATAATTAATAAACACCTATGTGTACCCACGCTTACAATAACACAGAGACAGAAATGTACAAATACGTACTGAACTGTACCTACTTGCAGGTGAGTAAACAAAAACTTTTCATGCAGACGTGACGTTTCACTGTTTAACAAACATCAGTTAAAAATACCCTCTATTTCACATTCTGAACATAGTAATCAACAATTTTTACAGAGTAAGCATGTTCACCTCTACAAATATTTTCTTCTTATTCATATACATAGAGCCAATGCTATCAATTACAGCATTTTGAAGCACAATAAATGGTTGAAGACAGTTCACCAAAATTAAAAAATTTAATATCATTGAAAACTGTTCTTTTTAATATTGTTCTGTTTAATGTCGACTTGGGAAGCAATGTCAACCTTAAGTACGTTTACTGTACTACTAAAAATATTCCACATACAGTAGACTCCCGATTAGCAGTGTGTGGATTATCGGCGCAATATATTTCACTTTAAATAGTTGAAAAAATGGTTGGGAAAACAAATTGGTTACTTTTAAATACACACACTGTTTACTAGCATAATGTTCACTCACGTGTTATGCCAGCAAACTTATTTTGGATGGCTTGAAGGAGATTTAAGTCTTTTCCAGCAGACGAAAGAATTAGTTCCGTGCATGAATGGATTAAATGGTTTTTTATCTAGATATGACATCCATGATTTTTTTTATTATTTGTGGTTTTAGATTATTAGCCATACCCCCTAATTGTTAATGTGAATAATCGAGAGTGTATTGCAATAAATTACTGCCTTTTATTGCAGGAATAAATTTGACAGTTTTTCTTTATACCGAGATCTAAGAAAGGGTAAAAGTGGATTATCCGTGATTTTGGACTATCCGAGGAATCTGCCCCCTCCATTAGTGCGGATAATCAGGAGTTGACTGTATACAGAAGTTTTAAACATTTTCATGCTATCGCAAACGTTTCACTGAATAGATCAGCTTTCTCATGGGAGATGTAACCAGTAAAACTAGTGGTCGAGCAACGAACTAGGGTGCTACAGGAAGTTTCTAAGTGTACGAAGGAAGGTTGAGACCTGGTAGTTGTCTCTACACAATGATGTACTGAATGGGCTATTTCCAAACACAACAGTACTACACTAGAGAGACAAGAAAGGCCCTCGCCACACAAATGTAACAGGAGTCAAAATCCAGGTCGTGGAAGTTTGCACACACATAAACTTACTTTACATGTGGTCACATCTATAGATATCTTTCTCTACCAGTGAACTGGTTTTCATATGCTAAGGACTTACATCTTGGTTACGCAAAGATGCCAGCTCCATACAGGAATTAGCAAGAAGGTAGTCTCCACTTAGCAATGCAATTTTGTTGCCGAAAGTCATGTCGTTGAGAACCGCAGGTTCTGGGTACAAACCCGGGTAAATGTTTACCAATCCTTTGTGAACTAAATGGCTGGTGCGAATCATTTCTGTTACTTCCGCCAAGGCTCTCTGACTGGAAATAAGCACAAATCATATTAACATACTATATGTCAAATGCATTCACTGTTAATATGTTATTTTTGACAAAAAAAACACTTAAAGTAAATTCATATGTGTTCACAAACATCCTCGATTTACATTTAAACAGACAAAAACCAGCACCAACCTAGTGGCTGAATGTATCAAGAATGATTGACAAATCCACAATATGAAGTAGCAATAATATTATTACAGCATAATGAACGTAGTTATCAACATAGAGATTGATTTATTGTATCAAAAATAAAATGCCTCAGTACTTCAGTAACCACAATAAATTATATATGCATATATACAGTAAAACCATCTTAAGAAGTTTTCTGCTAAATAAGTACCAGTATAATAATTTTTCACTTGTCTACATGCACATGTGTAATTTTACCTTTTTAAAAAGTTTTCCTGGTTAATAAGCATTAATTCTGCTTGTCCCAACACAAACGTCTTAACTGAGTTTTACTGTATTATAATAATTTATATGTAGCCTACTTGTGATCCAAACCTGCATGAGAATATGAGTCTTGGTAAATTTATTAGAAGCTTCAGGTCATTTCAGACAGCGACAAACAATTTAACCCAATGACAGGAACTGGAATATGACACTGTTTAAGGCTACAGGTTCCTATTAAATAAATTTTATGCTGTTTATGCAAGTAAAATGTTTAAATCCTGATAGGGAGCAGATATTGCAAAACTATTTCATATAAATGCTGAATATTATTTGCACCAAGCAGCCTAACGTTTTTAAGGTTCTATAATTTTGGTTAGTTATCAATTTAATTACATTTTCTTAAAGTCAATAATTAACCAAAATAATAAAAAGTAATGTTTTGAAAAAATTAGGCTACATAGTTCAAACAATTTCCAACATGTCTACGTAACGGTTATGCGGTATCTACTCCTTTTCAGGAATTATAAAATAAAACTTACAAAAATAGCACAAATAGGGACCCGGGGCCTTAAGGAACCATCCCACCATTTGTCTTGAGTTTCAGAGACACAAGAAAAACAAAAATCAAGATAAACTGAACTGTGAACATATCACAGGTCCTTCCGATTGAGAATCCAACACGTTACTGGTGTGCTACCTTGCTCTGTACATTAATTTAAGCTTGTACAGTAATTCCTCACTTAACATTGCCTTGCTTAAAGCAGTTCATTATTGTGTCACTGGTACATCAATACTCTTGAGTCACATAAAGTTGACCACTGATCATTTGAAAAAAAATATATTTCTCTGTTTTATCGAGCGCCACCTTGTTGTGTGCTGACTACCACGCATATCATTTCCGTCAGTCTACCTACTGTACTTTCACCATTGGTATCAGAATATAATGTATTCTCACACAAAAAAGCAGCATTATTTTCCCAGTAAAAGTTTAAATTCTTGACATTATTTTTCAATACATGAGAATATATGAACATATCCAGAACAATAAATAAAAGGCATTATTTTTAGCTTTTTTATTATAGCAATGAAAATACAGTATTGATAATGTCTATGTAGTCAGAGGTTGTAGTTGTAGTTTATCACACTGAAAAGCTTTATATTTGTGCAGCATCATTCAAAATTAAACCACCCGAAACAGAATAATTAACAAGTCTAACACAGTGAAGACATCTCCCCTTGATAAACAAAACTATTACGGTAGGCACTGTTTTAACATTATCCTACACTTCAAAACATAGTAGGCTACTGTATAGACTGTTCACAATAAGTGAGCACTGCTTAAAATTTTCTTTCCACCATTTTGCAATCATCTTTAATATTTTTGACCTGAAAACTTCCCTGGAACAAAAAATCAGTATAAATGTCACACCAATATCAAAACTTAACATATCTGACCAAAATAAAATACAGTTTTTGAATATTAAAAGTGTTGGGGAGTGCTCCGTTTAAAATGAACGGACTATACAACTGTGACAACTGGAGACATATGGGGTGATTTGCGAAGGTAAGAAGATTTTTTTATGTACAGGCTGTATCTAAACTCAACCGATAAACTTCTGCAGATATTAACTCATGAAAACATAAGCAGAAAACATAAAGGACACTTAAGGTGTATTCTTAAACACTTTCATTTGCAGCCCGCAAACAAACCCACAAACTCAACGTGGTTAGGTGGTGCTTGACTTGAGACGGGAATTTTCAGCCCATAAACAACATTCAAATATTTTTGCAGGATTCTTGAACGAAAGTTAGGTTGAGAAAGCCCTTTTCTGAGGGAGAAATAAAAACTGTTTAATTTGGTCACAATTTAATTTCAAAAGTACGCTATAAAGTACAATGCTACTTTGCTGTCCAGTAAAAATATTATTTTTTTTAGAATAACGGAATGTACTTTGTTTTAAGGAAAATCAGTACCGGTAAATCATTCAATACCAGCTCTAACAAAAAAATATTTTTCAACACACTACTAACACACTGCTAACACACTGCCTTTTTTGTTCCAAAGAATATTAAATTTTACGCCTTGTCTAATTTGCATCACTGTAGAACTATGTTTGTGGATTAAATTGTTGCACAGATTATGTCAATACGCCTCAATATTCCCCTCATGCACTACCAGCGAAATTGTTGAAATTATCAAATGCATGATGAGCCGTACTGCCAAGTTACTAACAATCTGAGAATAGTAAATGTTTACATAGACGATAGGATAGGTCCATGCCTGGTCATTGAGATATATGATGATGATTTGAGTAGGTAGACGTGCATAACAAAACTGGTTAGTTTGTTTCAGTGCCTAGGAGACACAGTATTAGTTCAAAATTAACTTGAAGTTGGCGCAGTGGCATACTGCCTAGCACTTTTTATATATTTTATTTTATAAAAAAAAATAAAAAAGAGCTAAATTTTTTATTTAAAAAAATCTTAAAAGTAAAAAAATTAATAATTTATTATTGGCTAATCATTGAAAATTACATTTTTTTTTTCACTGTTGGTATGAACATACAATCACAATATCTTTTCGTTATTCAACAGCAACACACGTTACTAGCCTATTCTTTTGCCAATATTACTGAATTGGAATTAAAACGAAAGCTACTAACTTACCAGGTAATGTAAAACAAAGGAAGAGGCCGCTAGGCTATCAGAATGTACAAAAGACAGAAGCACAAGTACTCACGTTTTAGTACTTGACAGATACACACACAAATAGGACGACACATACTCGCAGAAGCACGTATCGCGACGTTTCGCTGCTTAGAGCCATGTCTCTTCGCCAGAGGAAGCAGCAAAACGTCGCGATACGCACTTCCGCAAGTATGTGTCGTCCTATTTGTGTGTATATCTGTCAAGTAACTTACCAGGTACTGTATACAGAGGTAAAAAATACCAGGAATTTACAATACAGATTAAACAGTGTTTTTTACGGAGAAGAAGGCAGCTTACCTACATGTATAAAAGGCGCAGACACATACCTGTGCAGTACACCGGCTGCCTTGTCTTCCTCCATGTCCTCCACATTGAGGTGTCCAGCCGCCTTCGAGATGAGTAGTACAATCAGCCCCCAGGCCTGCATGTTGTTGCGACCATTGTACAACAAACTCCTGCACAAATCAATATTTGGATAGGACCTCACTCTACATTTTGCTGTTCACTATAAAACATGATTACTTCAACCCACCCTCCAACGCTGTATTTCTAACCCTTTACCACCAATGTTAATTTCTGTAGAGTAATCACCAGTCGAAAAAGTAATGCCCAAGATGATCAAAACGAAAAGTGTCAAGCAAGTTGAGTGTCCATAACCATGGCACGAAGTGGTTGAGTATAGATTGACGAGAGCTCCAGTGTATGTACTTCATACCTGTGGAAAAAACAGTAGGTAGTCGTGACACGACAGATTGTGTACGTATTGAAAAAATTACCTTTGCAGGACTGTTTTAATAACCTGTTCTGAAAACTTTGTGGTTGCTCTTCTGTTTGTGCACTGTGGTGAGTTTGCCATATTACAGGTTCCTAGCCAAAACTAAATAGGCTAACTAAGGAATGAGGAGTTTCAGAATGTATTAACTAACACCTTAAATATTTTTTTTTACTAAGTCAAATTAAAGATACGAAAATAACTATGTAGGCCTACCCATAATTTTAATAGCTCATTTTCTTACAAGAATAATTTCAAAGGTACATAAAATATCAAGTTGTAGGTAGTTATTTAAAAATTCTTACTTTTTACAGTGATTATTGCTTTTGGTATTCACAAAAAAGAATGAAGACATATTTCCACTGAATAATGAAATTCACAATTATGAAACAAGAAGTTCAAAAACATTTGGATTATGCAACACAAAACAATATAAAAATAGCACTCAGTATTTAGGTTCTGTTCTCATTAATCTCCCAGACATCAGATTGAAAAAGGTTTAAAAGCACAATAAAATAAATATTTCTTACAAATGATTTCTACTCATTAAATGAGTGAGAGATTTTGGTCAGCACACAACATCGATGTCTTTAGTGCTGGCGAGTGGTGACATGAGGTGAGTATGGAGCAGCACCATAATGAAGGGGCAAGGGAAATGGGAGATCCCAGAGAAAACCCGCCAACCAACTGCATCGTCCGGCATGATTCTCACAAGCGAAAACCTGGGGACCGACCCCACCGGGAATCGAACGCTGATCACTTTGGTGGAAGGGGAGCGGTCTGATCATTCGGCCACTGCGGCCCCTACTCATTAAGTGAAAACAGGGATAATTTTAAAATTTCAGGAATACGTATTGAGAAAAAAAAATTGGATAACCAATTATCAACCTGATCATTGTCGTATGTATCGACAAATGGGGTAGTTTACTAATTTATGTAATTATTGTTGTGAATGTTGGTATGAGGATGGATGGAACAAGAGAGAGTATTGTCCACTGTAAGGACAAGGTTCATGCCCCCCACCAGGATAGCCATGTTTCACCCAGCACCATATGTTGCATAAGGGCCGTGCAGTAAGTTTCAGTGTGGTATATTTAGGGGTGCACAAGAATCGCTTAGCGAGTCTTCCCGGCAATAGTCGGAGCTTCAGGCCTTCTAGGGGAATCGAGGTAAGATATCCCACAGGCCATGGATTTGGATAACAGGAGATGTACTGCAAGACTTTCTTTTGTGATTTGAGTAAGGCTTTCGACAGTGTCACTCATGCTATACTTATCCAGAAATTAAGTTTCTATGGCATCAGAGGCGTAACGCTGAACTGGTTCAGTAGCACTGTCTCAAGTAGTACCTAGTAATACCCTACACTAACATATCTACTAATACTAAATATTACGTTAAATCTGATAAGCAAAACATTTCAATTGGCGTACCTCAAGGCTCTGTTCTTGGACCTTTATTGCTTCTCTTACGTTAATGATTTGTCCAAAAGTCTCTCAAGTGGCAAATTTGTGTTATATGCTGATGATACTAACATATCTATACATGGGGGCAATTCAACTGATCTGCAAGAAAATATGATGATATTAACAAATGATATCACATAGTGGTCCAGCTCAAATGACTTACCACTATATAAATTAAAAACAATCTGGATGCATTTTAGTCTAAAAAAGTATGTATTTCTCAAGAACAAGTTGTATCACTTAGTGGTGATGAGATAACTCAGAATCTATATTGATGAAAAACTCAACTGGAAACACCATATATCTAAACCGTCGAAAAAAAATTAACTCCGCATAATTTGCAATGCAAACACTTTCGAAACTCATTAATTTAAGTGCCCTAAAAATTATTTATTTTGGTCATGTTAAGGCACATTTAAGGAATGGAATAGTTTGTTGCGGAAAACTCTGTAGATGCAAAGATGATCTTTACTCTACAAAAAAAAATTATTAGAATAATAATGCATGCTGATCTGTGAGCTTCATCCAAGCATCTTTTTAAAACACTAGAAATCCTAACCTTACCCTGTTTATATTTATGTGAAACACGTATCTATGCACAAACAAAACTTAATAATTAAATACAAAACTGCAATACTACACAGTTACAGTAGGCCTACAAGAAATTAAAAATAAATTTCACTTAACATCTTACAATACTTCATGCTTTGCAAACAGCCTAAGTACTCCACCGTTTGTCTAAATAACAAACTTCCAGCATTTCTTAAATCAATAAAAAACCTGCTTACATTCAAGAAAAAATGGAAAAGTATATTAGTAAGTCACAACTTTTATACCATCAAGGAATTTATGTATGTATGTATGTGTATCTCTTAATAACAAGTCCTATACTACCGGTAGAATTTCTGTACAGCCTACAATAAAGAATTTAACTGAACCTTCAAAATAGTGTCATTTGCCAACAGTACACAACTCAATAGTGTAGGAATGGATAGAGTATGCTCCACAGACCAGGGAAAGATGTGTTTGGTGGACCTGTCGGGCAGAGAGACAGCTGGATGTTTAAAGAGGGTCAGAGTAGAGTAGGCAGGAAAGGAGTAACAATTAGTGAGAGACTAATGTAATGATTCGAGTTTTAAAGTAACAGACTGGAGATAGCAAGAAGAAGCACAAGGGAGGAGAGATGGAGCAAACTAATTACAATTAAAAAACAAAAGACTGCAATAAAAATCATGGTACCGATAGTAAACTGTCAAGTGTACGTATGTCAAATGTATGTATGTCAAGTTTGATGGTTTGTGTGTCTGGGAATGCTATTGTTTGTGCAGTGGTACTGGAAGGGATCATTGATTACATCATTCCAGCACAGAAATTGTAGACTGGGGGAAGAGGGACACATTTTTGAAATTAACAGGTGTGAAAAGTGGGTTAAAGGCGAAAGTTCAGGCCTAGAAAAACTGTAAGGAAAATTTGGCAAAAATATAATTCTGTAATTAATTTAATAACTCTGCAGCTGCAGTTCACAGCAAAAGCACACAATGTCACCACTTTCATGTCCCAAAAATAATATTTGAGAGATAGCCTATAGTGCGCACTTAAAATTTGCTGTTAAAGCATGAAAGTTTCTTATCATTATTATAATTATCACTGTATAACTTAATGGGTGGGAGATCAAAAGATTAAAATTACAAAAGAAGTTAATGCAGATACTGTACATGCAAAATGTAGGAACGAAGGGATAGCGATAGCTGAGGAATGGATGAGACAGATAGGAAGGAAGCTACAAGGGAAATTGTTTTAGTATCTAAAGGCTGCAAAGGGAGATAAGTGAGGAATGCCTGTTGAAAGGTATAGACTGACAGGCTGCAACATCTTACAAGGAAGTAGGATCAACACTTGTCTGTGTTTAGGAAACCAGATTATTGGAATTATGAAGTTAGGGAAGACAGAGCTGCTTAATATTATGAAATGTGAGATAGAAAACGCACCTAACACAAGGTCGAATAAGGTAATCAATACTATGTCAACCCGTTATACTTTAAATTCCCAAATTCATGATCATAACATAGGGCAGAAAGATAACGTACATTTTAAACACATCAACTATACAAACTTATTTAATACAGTCCTCCTTAAAGGAGGCAAGCTATTTAATAAAGTGCCAAAAATAAATAAATAAATAAATAAAAAACTTTGTAAAATTTAAAACGGCAGTTTTTAACTTTCTTATGGACAAGTGTTATACTCCAGATGAATTTGTAAATGATAGTGCTGAGTACATAGCTTCTACCTTAAAGTTTTAAAATTGTAATCCTCAAATGTTTTCATTCTTCTCTGTATATTATTATGTGAGAGATTTAAATTTGGTTTCTTATATTTAATATGCTTTACATACATTTAATATTTGTTATGTTCTTTTTATCTGTATAGTCTCATGTCTGACATGTCTAATATAAAATGTATGATCCTCTGGACTAAATGAAAAATAATAAATAAAAAAAATAGGACAATATAGTGAAAGAAATGCCATTCGTAAGTTTTAGGGGAGAGTTGGTCAAATATTTTACAGGTCGCATATTCAAACAGAGGGAGGCACGGCAGCTACAGACCAGTGAGTCTAATGTTGAATACAAAAAAAAGTATTGGAGAGACAGGTGGTTCAGTATATGGTCAATGTTATGAAAGAAAGGATTATCAACATGGATGTAGAAACTGTTATTCATGAGAGTATAGGGTAAAGGAAATTGATGAAGGAAGTAGGTGGATGCCTGCATCATTGACTAAGAGAAGTGTTTAATAAGGTACCATAGAGGATGCTACCAGTAACGAGGAAAGTTCATTAAGTGCTGGTTGACAAGTTTGGAGCAAGATGTATAGGCTACCATAGGTAATAAGGTTAGCAATGCAGCGAAGGAAAAATGCATGGTATAGCTAATATTAGAATAAGTAGGTAGCAGCAAGAGTGGAACCCATATGTGGAATCAGAGGTGCAGGAGCTAGAGATGGTGCAAAGATGGACAGCACGGTGGGTAAAGGATGACCACCTCATAGGCCAATACAACAATGCAATAAGAGTCAAAACAATTATGTATGTACTGTAATTTGTGTGTGTATTTGTAAGCATATCTCTACTGTTTGGTTCATTTTTTATTATCATTTTCTTTTGCTACTTAACGTATTCTTATATGTGTGTAACAAATCAAATTGTAGCCTAGACCTAGTCTGTATACATGAAATATTACTTGTAATCTAAATTGCTTTGAGATAGTTATGTAAAAATGTTATGTCCGTGTGGTTGTTTTATGTCCTGTTTGTTCTTGGACCTCTGTTTTTTGCTGAACATGTCTCTGTTTGTAGAATAAGGCAGATGTGGCTGCCAGATCCGTGATGTAACTGTCCCTCTAGCGAGCCCTGGCTCTTTGGGACCTATTGGAAAATAAATAAATAAATAAATAAAATAAAGGCAGGCTGGTGAGAATAAAAGAAACATACAATCACCCGTGATGTTAGAATAATTATGGTGGGAATCATTGAAGAATTGGAGAAAGAGTGGAAAGGTTGGTCACGCTGTACAAAGTGATGAATGGAGATGGAGGACGGGGTAAGTAAGGCTGTATATTAACTAAGCCAGAGTATAGAGGAAGAGGGAATAACTGTGAGAAGCTTCAAAAAGGAGCAGAACAGAACGGGATAACTAGTCTATGTTTAAGTGAGTGTGGAATTAACTTTCGGAGGAGCTGGCAAAGGTGCAGGGGGTTGGAACATTTAGGATGGATTTGGCAAGAGAAGCCAGCAGCACACTGTACAATATTCCTTACAATATTGTATACTAGGTGTCATACTTGCTCTGCTACCAGCAGCCCTGCGAGCTCAGGTACTGGATTTGCCTAATTGGGTGTCTGATTTTTGTTGCAAGCTGCACTGCAATATTTAAGCAGTGGCCAACCAGAATTCATCAAGCCAACAACATTAGAACTTTTGGCGCGCTCGAGTATTGATAAACATAAACATGGAGGGAAAGAATTGGACGAAAGAGCAGTTACGAGTGTTAATAAATGCTTATAGAGAAGAGACTTGTTTGTATGTGATGAAATTAACTACCACAATAAAATTCTTCGTAACGAAGCTTATTTTGGATTTGCTCGCAATGGCCAAGGCTAAACATAAACCATATATAATTGTAGGAGATTTTAACTTGGATATTCTTAATGAAAGTAGAACAACTGATGAGTATTCAGATCTCTGTATGAATTATGGGTTTTCAATATGCAATACGATATTTCCTACACGAATCTCCAACACAAGCTAATTAACAGTCCATATATTAGTAAATAATACACAGTATTCGTATAAAATAGCAAACATTAATAGTATTATCAGTGGTCATAATATTTTAGTCTGTGAAATCACTTCTGTAGCTAAGCAGGTCCTTGATACAAGTATAAAGGTCCAAGAAAAAGCCTTCATTTGAAAGTCAGGGATGTGTTATGGTAAACTAAATGCATTCTTAAAACAATTCACAACTAAACACAAGCAATGGGGACGTAAACATCATGTACAACTCATTAATAGAAAGCTTTAACTTAGAAGTGAAAAATTGCAGAATTAACAACAATAGACTTACGGGCGAATATAAACAACATAGGCTAATCACAAGCTCAAACAGTCCTGGCTAACACAAGAGCTTATGACCTTAAACATATATTTTGCAAATATAGGCAGTCAACTAGCCTCTACATGCAATACTACTACCGGTATCAATATTCTAAATAAAAAGTCTATGTTTCTCAAACCTACAGAAGCCAGAGAAATTTTAAACATAATTAATAAAATTAAGAATAAAAATAGTTATGGTTACAACATTCTAACAAACAAATTAAAAAAAAGGTAGCCCATCACTTATACTTGGTCCCATACTAGTCAACATTATAAATAATAGTATGACTGAGGGAAGTTTTCCTGAAAAATTAAAAATTGCTAAGGTAGTGGCAGTTTTCAAACACTGTGATCCAATGGACCATAGTAATTAACCGGCCAATCTCCCTGCTGCCAGTTATCTCTAAAGTTTTTGAACAAGTTGTAAAAGCCAGGCTAATAAGCTTCTTGGACAGCAGTAATTTCTTTCATGATGGGCACTAAAAAAGGCCTTTGACACAGTAGATAACAACATCTTATTACATAAACTGGAAGCAGCAGGTATACGAGGTACAGCTCTTAAATTATTTAAAAGCTATCTACACAACAGAGTTCAATATGTATCCCTCAGTGGATATGAAAGTCTACCACAGCCAATTGCCATGGTGTACCACAAGGGTCAGTCCTTGGTCCCATTTTACTTTTAATTTATATAAATGATACAGTAAACTGTAAACTGAATGGACATATTACTTTGTATGCAGATGACACTAATATATTTTACACTGGAAATAATGCTAATGCAATCATAACACAAATGCAGGAGGATATCAATACAATAAATTATTGGCTGCACCAAAACAAATTGTATCTAAATGAAACAAAAACAAACTGCATGTTTATTAGCAAAACCCAACAAAATAGTTGAAGATTCTTATCAGGTAATGATTAACGGTTACCCGTTGACTAGAGTTAAGAAAGCCAAATTTCTAGGTTTAATCATTGATGATACCTTATCATGGCCAGAGCATATGACAAATATAATTAAACAAATCAAACCTGCTACTGCAGTACTGTGGAAAGCAAAAGAACTTTTGCCAAATTATATGCTAAGAAATAATATATATTTTTCAATAATTCACTGACACCTTCTGTACATGGCTTGCATTTGGGGAATGGGTAATCAATTACTGCTGTACCACATTGAAAAAATAGAGAATAGAGCAATACAAAATATCTATGGACACATTGACACCAAATGTGTAAAAGAGTTGTATGTACAAAAGAAAATACAACCACTTAAAATGGTCATGGAAAGTGAGCGCGCAAAATCAGCCTACAAAGTTGTAAATAATAGTACTCTAGGTAAACTCTCATTTAAGCACTGATTTCATATACAGTAGAACCCTGTTATAACATTCCTGGATGTAACATTTTCCTGCATGTAAGATTACTTTTCTTTGATCCCACTATTTATCCATAAGGCATAATGCTTTCATTTCCTGCTTATAACAATTCTGTTATTTTCATTTCCTGCATATAACAGCACTTTTTTCTCAGACAATAACCACAACTCGGGTAACATTTTTCTGCACTGTAATATTTTAGATAAACTAACTAAGCTGGAGACTAAAAGCAACTGTAAAAAACTAATTTATATCTGAGAAAGTGTCATAAATGTACATTACAGTGATATTAAAGACTGTGATCCTGAGTGTGGGAAAGCCTCTATTATACACACAATGTATGTATTAATCATGTTTCTGATGGCACAGTAACTACAGCCTCATTTACTGTACACAAACTACGAAGCTTTAAGTAACTTTTATGTAATATCCATTATTGGTGTAAAATTATTGATTCCTGCTTATAACATTTTCCAGTATATAACACTTTTTTTCACAGGTCCCTTGAAAAACGTTATAACAGGGTTCTACTGTACATAAACACAATACCAGGCATGCCTATGAAATAGACATTATTAGAGTCAAAGGTCTATAATACACCCTTATGAAACAATATAACAATCTTACGAGCGACACAAGAAATGCAAAAAATGAAAGCAAGTTTAAAAAGAAGTTAAAGGCTGAGTTATGGGAGAAATATATACAGAAGATGTACATGACACGTTAGATACCATAAATCAGAGTTTTAATAATTTCCATGACAAATTATTTAAGTAGGCTTAAATATGAATGTGCAGAACATGCGTGCAATAACACAAACCAAACATTTAGAGTAGCATATGTTCCTATGTTTATAAAGTTCGTAGGTGTTAAGATAAAATTAATAATTATTTTTCTAAGTGTGATGATGTAACTGTATATAGACATGTGTGCTTATGTACACAGGTGGAGGTACATTTGATTTGTTTCATTGTTTTCATTTTTTCATTGTCATCAAACAGTATACATTGTATTAGACCACGGTCATAGAACAGGTCTGGACACTCACCTGGAAAATTGACCCCCTTGTTGTTTGACTGTAGTTCACTAAGTTCACGATAACGCTATACGTTTTTGGCGCTGCAGTTAGGGCGGTCGGTTCAAACTCAGCCCACTTCCTCCCCACTAAGATAAACAATTTATCAAAACATATTTTTTTTATCAATTTATGAAATACTTCCTCAGTTCACAAATTCAAGAAAAGGCTCCAGCAATCTTTATTTACTTTATAAATATAACAATGGAAAAAAGTAAACGTAGTTTGAGTCCGACCGCCCGGAAAACAGCACCAAAAAGTACAACATTCTCGGTAACTTGGCGAACTACAGCCAAACAACAAGGGGGACAAGCAAAATACATTGTTAGATAGGAGAGTGTCCTGACCTATTCTTCTACGACCGTGTATTAGACATAATTTCATTATCACCTCATATCAGCACATATGCCTGTCTTGCATTTAGGTATTATGTATAAGCAAATAGTACCATATTGTATTTGACAAATAGCTGTTGTAAATAATGTGAACCTATGAGTGTAGTAACCAATGGAGAGGTTGGTGGTGAAATTTGTAGTAGATGTGATGGATGAGAAGAACTGGGTGCAGGAGTACCAGCATGGGTTTAGGAGAGGCTACTCGTGTGAGACCCAGCTGGCTGGGCTTTTGGAAGACCTCGTGCAAGCTGTAGATGAAGGGAAGCAGGTGGACGCCTGCTTCATAGATTTTGAGAAGGCATTTGACAAG